>VZTX01012861.1:0-127239 GCA_013400915.1 Pardalotus punctatus | reverse complement strand
AAAAAATACTACACTGAAGGGAGACAGGTGACGAACCAAAACCATGTTAAAAGTGCAATGCAAATTCAGGGGGCACTCGACACTTGTGGTGTAAGCAAGAAGCAGGATTTGAAGCTTGTATCATGCTCTTTTTGACAAAAGTGAGAATACCCAGCTTCATACAGACTTACACTGCTACTTCAAGAAACAAACCTGACACAGAATAGAAAAAACCTGAATTGAATAGCGTAGATGCAGAAGAAAAAGATAAAATAAGGAGAGAGTGATTTATTTTTCACTGTGTCTTATATTCGATATTCTTACATGAAATTCATTTCATGTCAGTGCTCTTCAGAGGTTTGCAGAAATTCTGTGCTATAAAATCGCCTGTGTAATCACAAAACATTCAAGTTAAACATATGCTAGAGAAAATAACAAACAAAGATATTAAATGGTCAAGAGGTCTTAAAACCATTTTTCTTTTTACTGCACAACTGTGCTCTCCAGCTGTTGTTTCTTACGATGATGAATTGCACTGTGATCATTATGGACATCCTTTCAAGGGAGAAGATTATTTTTAACGAAGGGGAAAAAAGTCAGGTAGTTTTAGTAAATGGCAAGTAATTTGGAAAAACACCCCATCTTCTGTTCTTACAGAAATTGTTGAAGTTTGCAAATTCTTTCATCTTTTTGTCTTCCCACTAATGCGCAGGGGACATACACAACCCTCCTGTTGATCAAAGCTGAAGTGCTGGATCTCAAACAATATTTTTAAGAGAAGATGACAATGTTCTCTGTTTTGTGATTTATTTTGCCAATAAAAATGCAAGGGAGGATCACAAATGAGTGCCTTCTTTAGTCTTACATTTTGTGTGCCTGCATGTGTGTGAGAAACCCACACAAAACCATGTGTAGTCTCCACTGAGCTCCTGAAACGCCGGCCTATAATTTGGATTGACACCAGGCAAGAAACACTGATGATTTTTGGCATTCCCATGTTTCTGAACTGCCCCTGAGTGACTGTAGAGATTAGACTCTAAATTGGAGGATCAAAATGCTCTCCTCGCCTTACAGCTCCAAGAGTGTTGCATCTTAACTCCAACCTGAGACAGGAGCTGTGCTTAAACCTGCTCTTCGCTGTCTGTTGTGGAAGGAACTGTGATGCCTGAGGCGTGGATGGATCTGGATGGATCCTCAGTCTGGACAATCAGGACATGCAATACCAACACACTTTTCCTTCCCAGTTCACTCAGTGAGCTACAGAGGCCAAGAAAAGAATGAATTTGAGTGTTTCTATGTGTAATAACTGCAAACATATTTTCCCTAAGTCCCAGTTCTAAAAACTAAAGGAGCTTCATAACTCAGGAAAAATAACATTCCATTTTTTAACACAGGATTTTGATTAGTTTTACATTTCTCTCAGGCTCCACAACTTTTAGGCAGCCCATTAGACATTTTGCACAACTTGAAAAAATAATTGTCTCATTTTGATTAGTGAAAGCATGTAAAAAGCTCGGAGGTCCTATTTCAGTCAGCCTACTGCTCATTGCTGTTTTCATTGCCCATTGATTAGCTTTTAAAGTAAAGCTTCCCCAAAGTACCAAGATGAGAATTGGATGTGGCAGACCTGTACCCAGTGCAGGATTCAATGCTCTTTCTAACGGATTTATACTAATTTCCCATGAAATACCAAAAACAGTATTGGGAAGAATTGTTATGAAACATAAAACAATACAAATACGTGCTTTAAATGCTCCCCCTCAACCTGAAATGTCATACACATGCTATAGAATGATAATGAGAAAAAATTCATGAAAAGTATATACAAATTACATTAAAAGTATTAATTTTTTACTCCATCAATCTTTATTTCAATATTTACAATCAGTACCTATTATATAGATTTGATTGAATGCTGCCTGAATAGACATCCTTCATTTTTTATTTAGTGACTGTATGTTAAAAAAAAAAAGAACCTATTTTTGTAGTAAGTTTTACACCACTACAAAATAAGGAAAACTTGTCCTTTCTACCCTCCTTTCTTTGAGTTGTTCCACACAGATAGAAAAAACTTCTATCTGTGTGCTCTGGGATGAACAGAGAGACGCAGAAATTTGCCCTTCATAACCCTTCTGCCCCTCATAACCTCTCTACCCTCTTGTCCTCTTCCAAGGAGAGGAGAAATGAAGAACAGGACACTTGTCCTTTTTGACTCCTTTTGCCATTAGTCCAGCAGAACTGAAGCTTGCTAATAAAGAGGTTGTTTACTTTGACACCCTGGGAACCCTGTCCAAGCAGGTGTCACGTCACCGAGGTGGAGGAGGCAACCATTCAGAAAGACCAGTGAGACCAAGAGTTCCATGCACATTCACTGCTTGAAATGGTCTTGCCAAAAGACCAGTCCTTCTCCTTTGCAAACAAAAAGGGACCAAGTGAGAAGTGATTCATCTGATCTCAAATGGCTGAAAGTTAGATATTGTTCTCTGAGCCATATGTCTCGGCTGGTTTAACTCACATACACAAAAAAATTGAGAGTGATCAAGTCCGGAAGGGTTAAGTATCACTTAAAGATACTAATTTTAAAGGTAGATGGAGCAAATTTTCTCCTGAAGGTTCCTATATATTTTCACTGAGAATACAATGTCCCAACTTAGATTACACGCATAATTTTTAGAGCTATAGTAATTTATAGTTAGAAGACAGCAATACTGTTTGAAGAAAATGAGAGTTAAATTTGGAAAACTGGATGGAATGACATTTGAGGGAATAATTCAGTTTGCAAAATGAACTCTTTTTCAGGCCATGGCTGTTCTGTTTCTGTTGTACTCAATGTGTATTTAAAACCTGGCAATTAAATTAAAGAGCATATCTCCTTCAGCTACAGATTCAGTAATTCATATAGAAAATCCACTATTTTTTAGGAATGTTAGATTTGAAAGCCTAACAAGGATGGTTCCTGGTAACATAAGACACATCCTTGAAATCCTCCATTGTATAACGAAGGACAAACTTTGGCATCTGCAGTATCCAAAAAATCCTGGAGACGGTGCATTGATTCAATTAGTGTTTTTGCATCACATATTTCAGTCAGGGAAAATCAAGAAAAATGATGATAACTTGAACCATTATTTAACTTCTGCCAGTCATCTCTCCATCCTGTATCTCAGAAAGTACTTTCAAATGTGCGCTGCTATTTTTTATCCTGCATTTCTGTGCAAGAGCAATAATGTGCCATCTGATTAAAATACACAAAGCCTGTGCCTGTGTCCGTGCTGGAGACGGTCTGTGCATGCCATCCCCTCGTTGGGACCCGCAGCTGTTCCTGTGTCAGCTCAGGTTAGTTCCCAGCCCTGAACCTCGCTGCAAACAGATTGGCCGTGGCCTGATGGGCTCCTGTTAGCGATCCTGCTTCCAGAGGACGGATCACAGACCACGCAGCGCCGATCGTCTAGCAAGAAGGAAAACATATTATTCCAACATCATTTGATTTTAACAAGACAAGAGCCTGAACTGACCTGTTTTCCACTTATTTATTAATTTGAGAGTATCCACAGAAAACGATCTTTTGCCTTCATGAAGTACAGAAAGTAGAACATATTACACATTAATTTTTAGTTCTAGCAAAGCAAGGGTTTTTATTCTGAAAAGAGTAAACATGTGTCCTCTAGTTTTTGATGTTATTATCATATATCTGTCCTAGTACATATCATTACTTTGTATGCACTTTCATTATTTTGTATTCATTTTCATGCTTTATACATTTATTTCCCAAATTAAATTTTTTAAATATTAGTTCTAAGACAAATACATTTATCATCTACTATATGAATCTATATTGATGTTTTTTCTGACTACCATACTGATTAAATGATCCAAAGAAGTAGAAATAAATTAAGTCTCATTTTTAAAATTTTATCATTAATTCTGCATTTGAAAGTGTAAGTAGATCAGACTCATATTCTTTCATACATATCAAATGGCTTTGAAAAGGTGTGCAAGCACAGTTGCTCTCCCCTCAGAAGCACAGACATTGAGGTTTGTGTCCTATTCAACCAAATGTTAATATTTTGCAGATAACAAAATATATGCATTGCAGGACAACAGAATTTCAAGTCGAAAGTAAGTTATTACTAGCAGCTAAAATTCAATTCCATGTGTGTTGACAAATCACTGACAGTGAATAAAATTGTTCAAAAGAAGCAACAGAGATTGATACAAATAAGTTTACAAAATCATGCATTCTAAATACTGAATTATTGTTAAAAGTTTTAATTTAAAAAATGGTGATAAGAACAGCTGCCTGGTAATTAAAAATACATATGCTATAAATTAATAATTCTTACTAGTTTATTAAACATGGAAGGTCTGTTCCAGCATTTAATTGGCTTTAAAAGAAACAACTATGAGGAATTCATTAGGTATTAGTTAATTACTAAACACAGAAATTGGCACTTACTAATTATTTTGGTTGTGTCTTGGGGTGATTATGATGAACCTGTATTCTCTCTCGTTTGTGTATATGCCCAGAAATGTGGTCCTGTAGTTTTAACTACATTTTCAGCAGCCGGGACAAACTGCTGGGCGCGGGTTGTTTTGAAACTCTCCCCCAGGCTGCTTGGACGAGGAGCGAGGGGGAGGAAGGGACATTCCTCTCGGGATGCTGCTGCTGATGTGGCTGCTGCTAGATTTTTCTCCCTGGGATTGCATTTTCGTCATCTCCTTTTCTGGACTTTTGTTTTCCTGGACTTGCTTTCTCACCCGAGAACCCAAGAAGCCTCAGTGAAGGACAGTAGACAAGGATCCTGCAGGGAGCCACCGGAGCAACTCCACCCGGCTCCTTGGGGACCCCTGGAGAGGGGAAGCTATACCTGAGGAAAAGGACACTAAAATTCATCAGCTGTTTACTCAAGTGTAATAATTCTTTTCCCCCTTTCCTCTTCCCTTGTGCCTTACAGGGCATCCCACTTGTTTTATTAAATAAATAGGTTTTTTTCGCTTTCATCCAAGAAATTCTGTTGTGGTGGGGGGAGGGGGTGTCGGGAACCTTTGCTTTTGGTGGGGCGTTTATTCAGAGCGCTTTCCACCTAGAAAATTTGTCTCTAACCCTAGACAGGTTGATATCTTCCTTGGCCTAGTCCTAATCCACAATTTCATCAGTGTGTTTTATACACATGATGACAGCTGGATTTTAGAATCCAGCTGTTTACCTAAGAAAGTGCAGTGATCTGTCATCTGCAAGCAGGAATGACAGGGGCATTTATAGAAATTGTGCCTGATTGCTGCTAACTTCACAGATGTTTTGATCTGATAAAAGAGCTCTTCCAAATCTTGTCTGAATTTACTTTTTTCTGTAAAGAAATAAAATCATCTCCTTTTAAGACAATCTATTATGTTGCCGAGTTCCCTGTGAAAAAGGTATAAATTATGATGATATCTATTAATACTGGTGTAGATGATAAAAAAAACCCTACAGCTTAAAAGACCTTTGAACCTTTTGGACTCTGACATTAATGTCATTCCCATGACCATACCCCCAGTAGGTTTGGGCAGAGCCATTTCTCCTTCTTATCTTCATGTATCATACAGCAGTTCAAAAGAGCAGCAAAGCACTCAAAACATCACAGGGAGATTATTTGAGTTCTTGTGTGATTACAGTTACTGGCTTAGCACCAGCTAACACCACCTGAGGTGTAGTATAATTGCCCAAAACTTCAGTGCTTGTCATGTTTTATTTGTTAAGGGTCTGTCAATGTTATCACTATAAATTCTAACTAGCAATGACAGAAAAGTGATACTCATTTTAGAGGTGTACGAATACATGCAGGTAGATACATTTTGTATGTATATATACACATATAGCTACATATCTAAGGTGTGTTTATTATATGTGGTGTATATAATATATATTTGCATATACATAGAGTTTATTTATTTATGAAACAAATTTATTGCTGTATAGTAATCATATACGATATGTAAAATCGTACTGCAAACATGTTGAATATATATGAAGGTACAAAAATATTTTTCATGTATATATGTATATTAACTCTTTTGTTAATGCCATAAATACATGTGTGTATATTTACGTCTGTCTACTAATTGCAGCCTGCTTCTACCTGTTTATAAGTAGGAACCTCATTTAGATTCCATAGCAAGATAACCTGTGAACAAATGTGTTGAATATTAATGAAACATAACTTTATATTTTTTACTAAAATATTTTTTACAAAAATGTTCACAATGTAATGCCTAATCAATTTATAAATAAATAGAGTCTAAACAATACTGATACAGTATTTAACATCTGATAAATTAAAAAATTAAATAAATATTTATAGATTTATTCCTTTTCAGTAGCATAGTGGATTCCCAACTATCAGATTAACAAGAGAGGAGTAATGAATAAACTGCAGAAAAAGTAAAGGTGGAAGGTAGAACAATAAGAAAATAAGAATCAAAGAATAGTGGAACATGGAGCAGGTGAGAGAAAGAGTGTTTTGGAGTTAAGACAGACTGCAACTATGAGGTTTGAAAAATATTTAGAGGAACCTGTGTGAGGTAGGGATCAAATTTTCTTACTTCAGAGGAGCTGAGATGAGGATATGTTAATCAATCTGAATGAATATTTGCTAGAAAACGATGATGTTGAGCACACTAAGAGAACATTCTATTTACCAGGTCATCTACACTATTGTACTCATTTTTTATGACACAAATCTCAACACCTCATCCCCTTTGTGTCAGCTGAGAACCGAAAAATATCCACCTCAATAGAAAATCTGGTCCATCCTAAATTCCACAGTAAATTATATCAGAATAAACTGATCTAACGATCTACAGGAAGTCCCACATGTTCACAAATAGCCCTTGTATTCAGTGGGGAGGGCTGTATTTCTATGCATGCACTCTCTATCATTTCAGCAAGAATACTGAGTCCCAGACATTCTTGAATGTAGTAAAATTCCAATTTCTTCACCTAGAATCCAAGCTCTGGGAGTGCTGCATCAGTTGCTCTGCAGCAACTGGATTATCATGACCCATCAGGATAACAGAATGGAAATTAAAGCACATCTAAATTAAGAGTACAAGTATTGCAATTTTCAGTTCAGGGTGTTACACTGTAAGATCTATACTAAGAGGTCTTTGATAGGCACACAGGAGAAGGGTTCATGTTGCCTTTAAAGCCTGTATTTCTGAATGATGAACGAATGAGTGGATCTAAGTTGCTGTCCCCTCAGAAACAAGGACTTTGAGGTGTACATGGGGCACGGCTGTGCATTTTGTGGGGGTGACTGGCACACCTCAAAGTGTGTGTCTTCAACATAAGAGCCCTTGGTGAGCAGCATAACAAACATCCCACTGTAGTATTTTCCACACATTTCCCAGTTTGCTAAAACATTCCATTTTCCTTCTCAAGAAAGAAGAAAATCCAGAAAGTGGACCTTTTTCTTAAGGATATCAGTTTCACGGATTCTTTCTTCTCCTAAATCAGGTCTGAAATTTTTAGGGCTGGAAATACCTTGCAGTAATGCATGACAGATGTATGAAGAAGAGAATTTGAATAAAGAAATAAAAATGGTTATGAAAAAAAAGTCTAAGAGGCAAAGAATGGTTTTCATTCAGTGTGATCAGCCAACATGAAGCCTGATTCCGTTTTGAATGGGCATGACTGAAGCTGTGTAAATGGGAGTAAATATGACTTTCAACAGGAGACCAGGAATGTGCATGGAAGAGTGTGACAGGCTATTTGTAAGCACACCAGATTACAGATTGCAGCGAGAAGGGAATTTTAGTTTTTGTAGTAGAAAAAGCAAGCGGATCCCAATTCTTCAGAACAGAAAACTCCACTTTATGAATGAGCCCTTTATCCCAAGGCAGAACCATGTAGGAAAAATGAAGAATATTTGTAGGTGCATGTTTGAAACATATGCTTGTTTCAAATATGACCTGTGAATGTTAGGTAGATTTTTGTAAAACCTAAGTGAATGTGAACAATGATTGTATGTGGACAATATAACTTATGAAACAACAAATAAATTACATGGACAAAATTTTAATCTGGCTTTTTAACAACAATAAAACCAAGGGGAAACAAGAACATTAAGAAAAATGTAATTGCAGACAGACTTTTGCTCTGTTGAAGAGTTTAATTTCAGTTTCCAATACTAATATAATTTTAACAAATCTTTATTTTATCTGGACAGAATGAGATATTCTAAGTGTCCAGGATCCTAGGTCTCTACTCCTTGTTAGATTGGTAGTGTTTTGGAGATGCCTTTGACAAAGAAATCTGAAATTGTGAAGCTTCCTTGCCCAGAGGACTAAGGGGCTCCTCACTTGTAAACAACGTGCACACCTTGATGCTTTAGGTAGAGTGGGTATTGAACATAGCTGTGGCCTTTAGGTTTTAAGAGGAAAAGATTATTTTTAAATAACATGTCCTCAGTGTTTGGGAAGATGCTTCTGATATTATACTTGTGTTCTTATTGATAAAAATGGAGGATTTTCACTTCTCGAAGTTAAATAAACAGGTTGTTTTTCACTTCTGGGCTTTTCGTAATAACCCATAGGTGAGACCATACAGGCTTAGGACCAGAAAAAGTATTATATGAAATTTTGTAAGGTTATTATTATTACTTTATTACCAGGAAATCAAATGTCTCCAGTATCAAAAATATACCCAGCAAATTTGGTCTTACAATGTCCAGCACATATAAGGACAATTTTTCTGTAATCCTTGATGTTATGTTGTTATGTTATGTTATGTTATGCTATGTTATGTTATGTTATATGTTATGTTGTTAGCCACTACAGGGAGTAGACCTGAAAAGGGAAAAACCTGTACAGAAGTTCATGTAGTTATATGTCTAATTTTATGCATGCCTGCATACATATATATATATATGCATGTGAAAAATTGCTCTATGATAAATTATTTTAGCAGTTAACAATTACAGGATACAATGGATATCCTGCCCTTCTGGCTGTTCGGCTGTGGTAGGATTTCTGTTTCCATCTGTATGCACAATATGCTGAATTTCTCCATCTTGTCCAAGTACACACAACTTTGAACAAAAATTGGTTTAACTCTATTATTGCCTCTATCTGAAACAGAAATAGAATTTAAAGGGAACATGATGTATTTTAATCACATTTTGATTATTATGAATTACAGGAGCTTCCATCCATGTTTGGGGAAGCATGAGTAAAATGGGGTTGCTTTTCTTGCCTCTAAAAAGATTTAGTACAGCCACCTTCCTACGTAATGTATTTCTGAAGAGCAGCCTGCCTTTTTCACAAAGATAGAAAACCTAGAAAAATGCATTAAGATTTAGATTTTTAACTTGTGCTCAATTTGGAAAACTTGATGCCAGCTGAATTTATATTTGATATTCACATTACATTCAAGGTGCAAAGAAATAGGAGCCACAACATCAATAACACAAAGCTAATGTATATGTCAGATTCAATATTATACCTGTATTATTGGAATTCTTGGTTCAATAAAATCTCTATGTTTAACCATGATATAAGCCTTAATATGAAACCTAACTTTTCACAAAATATTTGAAGACTGGTACATCATTTATCTTAATCACCTAGACAGGCTCTGGCTATAGATTGAAATTAAGTCTTCTGAAGCAAGGAGGGGTTGCTCTAGAGATGTCATTTTTTGCTATAAGTAATCTCCACTGTTTGTATCCCTGATCCCTGAACTGACATAAAGACCTGCTTGACACGGAGGATGAGTTTCCCCTGTGACTGTGGCCTGTATTCCTCCTCCTTTAAAACTTACAGATGGTTATGCTTCTAATGTTAAAGGACACTGGTGCTCAAGAAGAAAAAAATCTAGTAACATAGCATCTTCCCTGCCGCAGTAACTGGTGAAAATGCAGAGCTAGAGGTATTTAAAACTTTACTCACCCTTGCTACAAATGGAGAAATGCTCTTTTATCAAGTGTTTCTTTTGAAAAAGACCTACTCAGTGTGAATTTTTCAGGCTGTGTACTTTAGGTACTTGGGACAGAAACCAACCTTCCTTCCTTCCTTCCTTCCTTCCTTCCCAGGATGAATTCTCTTTCACTCCCAAAAGGGCCCTATATGTTCAGGTATGATATTCTTGTTGCTCAGATAATTGCAATTAATTACAGCTCAAATGTAACTCAGGCAGGGTTATGGTTGCAAAGCAAGGAGGGTGGAGTTTCAGAGGTGAATTTTCAATACCAGTACATCGCTGCTGTGAGCAGAAGTGCGGAGATGGGGAAGTGCCGTTTCCTGCAAGAACATGGAAGTGCTGGAAGCAGGACTTTAAGCAGAACTTTTTATTTTGCCCCATCCATGGAAGGAGAGTGGTGTTGTGCCCTTTTAAAAACAGGGTGAGGAAGCAGAGGGGTCTCTTTTTCTCTTGTCCGGTTCTGAGAGGGTCTCCCTGCAAGACCCCGAGGGAGGTCTTGAGCAGTCTTCACTTTTCCCCGCTAAGTTTTTTGGGGCTTTTTGTTAAAACTATTCAAGGTAGGTACTATGACTTTAACAGCAACGAACCTCCAATCTGGATGCATATGTTGGCTCAGAGATTTCACTTTTACTGTCAAGGTTATAAAGGTTAACTAAATATCTTCCAGATTTGTGTCAGACGGACTGATGGTATAGGCAGTGGATACAGGACATGCAGGAATTCTGTAGTTTGAAGGGTGTGACTCTTCCTGTTGAACTCTGAGATTTTCTGGATTTCAGATCATAGATGTCTGTTGTTCAACTTCCTGCCAATTTTGACACAACTAAGAGGTCATTAAAGTAAAAAACTTGTTTGTTTCAGGGGGTTTTGGAGGGTGAGGGTGGAAATCATGTACAAAGTGCCAAAAGTACAATGTCACAAGTAGCCCATTTCCTTTCTGCACTTTGCAGTCAAAGGTATTTTTGTATTTTATTTGCTGATTACAAGGTGTAATATAAGTTACAATATGTGTGTGCATGCGTCTGTGCATCTTCGTATAAAACAGAGACCATCAATAGTAATTTGCTTTCTTTTTTTCTTTCTTATTGTGGTTTATGTCCTTCCCTTTTGACACCATAATCCTTTCATAGCAATGTCACATGCAGTTTAATTTTTCTTCTCTGTATTTTAATTGCTATAATCAGCGCAAACACTTTCTCATTTAAATGTATTTCACTCTGTGCAAGCATACCCATACATATCTAGAGAAAATAGTTTTTCCAAATGTAATTCAAGTCACCAGAGTGAAATATCTAATAGTAACTGTAACTGCTGAAGTGAAAAAAAAGCCAGAGCCTTACCTTGTCACAACAGATATAAAGCAGGATGGGAAGCACTGCACAGTAGCCTTTGCATTTTCCGGAATAAAATAAATGAGAAACTTCTGGATG
This sequence comes from Pardalotus punctatus, assembly GCA_013400915.1. Lineage (NCBI taxonomy): Eukaryota > Metazoa > Chordata > Aves > Passeriformes > Pardalotidae > Pardalotus > Pardalotus punctatus. The sequence goes on along the minus strand of VZTX01012861.1, from coordinate 115,872 downwards.
TGTGAATTTGTTTCAGATTTTTTTTAATATTATTGGGTTCCTGATAGTGTTCAGCAAGGAAATAGCTGAGCACACATGCAGCTTCAATGTTTATACTCATTTCAGTTCACCTCTGAGGTAAAAAATTATGTTAATTCTGTGGGTGGGGAATTGTGGCAATTTAGAAGGCATTTCTCACATGTGAACTAAATTAGATTGCATGCTAGTAGAAAACATCCCACGTTAAAATGGGCATCAATACTTCCATTACAACACCAGGTTTCTCAGGAATGATTTCAGTATAATATCTACGTTTACAAAGATTTACTAAAAAACACTTTATTTTTGAAATACAAAGTTTCAATTCCTATTGATGTGATGGCTCTGTTCGGCTCTAGGGTTCAGTTACTCCAGACAAAGGTTTTTCTCTGATATTTCCCAATATGCTTGTATTTTTGGATTTGGAAACTGTTGCTTAGTTTAACCAACTCTTGCAGAGGTTGTCTCACACATCTGACTATGAGCTGCATCACCCTACCTTTGATAAAAAGTCCTCAAAAGTTGTCAAACTGTTCTTTGTGTAAATAAATTTGTGCATTAATTAGGTAGAGTGCATGGATTTTCCATCTCATCCGACCCTAATATATATGTCAACTAATATATATACACAGAAAAATTCTGTCCAAAAGTGGAGCTGAATGTCTGTTCTGGTAATCGCCATGGGACTTTGTTACCATCAAATGACATTTCTGCGTATCTATTTGCAATAAACCAGTGCTATTTTTGGCTTTTTTCATGTCATGGCACTACAAAAATTACCTTCTGTTTGCTGGTTATTTTTTTTGGGTTTGTCTTTCATATCAGTAATTAGGAGCACCAAGAATAGAACTGAGACAGCTCTCTGTCCTAATGTGACATAAAAATTCTTAAACTACTGCTACTGGACGTCATCCTTCAACATGGGGACTTTGTTAATTTTTGCTACACTTATCTGTCTTTTTGCAGGTAGCAGTCTGCTTTTAATAAATGTTTTAATTTTCCTAATTATTCAAGTGTCAATTTTCCTAATTATTTAAGTAGCAACAGAACTCATGATTCTACCATTCAGCAATGCCCTTTTATTATTTGACAACTGCACTGCAGGTTGTATTTTCTGTCACATTCAGGCAAAAAAAAAAATGTATTTCAGCCAGTAAATGATTCAAATTCCATGGAAAATAATGAGTCTTTTAAATTGTGAGCTTTGGATCGTATTAAACATATGTATTAGCTCCAGATTTTAGACTTTAGCATATATGAAAAGAACAACCAGTTTTATTGCTGACTTACAGACATAATTTTGTTTCATTCTTCTAAGTGAGAAAGGAGTAGGAAAAGGGTAAAAAGAGAAGGAAAGAGCTTCTTGTGTACATAATGGTTTGTCTGTAAGTATTGGCATACAAACACTTCTGTTGTCATGCTAAAACTTTCCCACATAAATAGTTCTTACATAAATGTTTATCATAAAAAAAAGTCTTCTCCAAAGTGCATGGAAAAGCGAAGGGGCTTTGCTACACACATGGATGAATCGCTTTGCTGGATTTAGCAATCATGTTTGTGAATACATCATTCTACTTACTGCCCAGTAGTAACCAAGAGCGAGATAAATCTTTTCCAAGCATACCTGCCTTATAGCTGGGGAGAAATCTTCTTCCAGACTGCCACATAACATTGAAAAAAAATGAGAAAAAATAAATCCAAACTTTTTTTTTTTTTTTTTAAGAGGGAGAGAAAGGGAACAAAGCAATTTTAGTGGGCTCTTTTTATATATTTATTTTGAATGAAAGGTCAAATACCAGCTACTGAATTACTCATGGAAATCTTATCCCTTAATTTGTCTTGAGATTACAGTCATGGCTTTCAGAATCATACAGTTCCACATTATGTTGAAAACTATTATTATGACTACAGAAAATTGCAGTATTTTCTTGGAAAAACATTACTGACTTGGATGTAGCTCTTAAGTGTGCAACTTAGCCCTGCATTGAGGACTTGAAGAAGCGAGATCATTTAGAGGGGCACAGTTGGGACACACGCTGTTGGGATAAATTCAGCGTCCTCAGCTGTGTTTGCTTTTATTTAGGGCTACACAGGGTAGAAAAACCTCTTTCCATGTTTCTGAATGTACTGACAGTCCCTAATGTGTGATTTTAAAACCCTGACAGTCCTAGAAAATAATTGCTAGAATCTGGTCAAATAATTCTGTTAAAATTATTAGTCTCAGGTCAAAATTTAATTGCAAAAGCTGGAAAATGTCACCTAAATCTAACCGAACATTTTAAAGGACTTTCTGAACACAAACTGACAAGCCAGAACCAGAAAAATTAATACATTGATTTTAGAACGATACCAAATGCATAACATACTGTAACATTACAGTAGGTATCACCAGGTGGCACTGTTACAAATATATTGATTTATCTTGTCAATGGATAACACCTGGGAGATTTTGGTAATAATCCTGGTGATCTAGGGTTTTTGTCCCCCTCCTTAGGATTTGCTCTGTGGTTTTCTTTATTTTGTTTGGTTTGTGCCTTGGAAGAGATACTATCAGAGAAGGCAAGTGTGTATTTCTGTGTGTACGCACCTGTGCGGTTTCCAGCCTCAATATCAATTTTTCCTTACATGAAGTGCTGCAGTACTGGGATATTGGGAGAAAAATAACAGCGAGAAATCCAACACAAATTTAGAGGTTTATTTTACAGACACGTTCTTACATCTATTTATGGATTTTTCCTGCTTATGACACTCCTGTTAATTACAGACCAAGCCAACTTCAGCGCTGTGTAACATCACTTGATGTAGATTTGTTCTACCAAATCATCCCTAATCTAAAGCAGGTTAATTTCCAGGAGGTGCTTATGTCTGCTTTAAGCATTACAGGCAGGGTTATCCTTTCAGGTGTGGCCTGTAGGCGAGGAGGATTAGCTTTTTACACTGATACGGTCTCTCTAGATGCACTTAGGAATAATCCCCACCACGCATGCTGTGTGCCTCCTGTCTGATAGCAGCTGAAGGGCTGCCTAGCTGGCCTAGGAGCCTTTCTTATTACCCTAAAATGGAGTTTTAGTTTAGACTTTACATTAATGATATTGATGTCCGTGTTCCAGAAGAAACCGGGGTCACCGGGAGAGTGACCACAGGCACATCAGGGAACAGCTCTGTTTTTTTTTACTAAGACAGTAATTGCATTGGTGCAAGCCAAAAATTGAGCAGGTAATGCAGACAGCAGGGCAGGGAAAAAGTACAGACAGGAGTATAAATTGAGTCCCCTTCCACACCCTCATTAAACAGGTGAAGAAATGAAAGGAGAAGCACAAAATCTCAAGGAGTTTATAAAGAAGATACACCTTGAAAACAGACATTATTGCTGAATTCACTAGGTCAGGAGATTCTGGCATTTAGATCGCATTAACAATGAAACAAACTGAAAATACTCCCAGCCCAGAGGAGGCTTTAGGGATGCTTTAGAAATACAGTCAGCCACGAAAAAATAAAAACACAAAGAAAGAAACAAGCTCAAAATGCTGAACGATATCAGTTCTGGTGTCACCAGTACCTAGAAGAACAGCAGATGAAAAATCATGCAGCAAAATTGAGTCAAAAGGCATGAAATTGAGTCAGGAAATCCTGAGAGTGACAAGCTTAGAGATAAAACAGTCTCACTGATAAATCATATAGGTAAAGGTGTCTCAGGGAGGCCGATTTAGGAGGACAGAAAGAGATAATCTGCAGTGTTACACAAGCAGGGTTTGGTGCAGCCCTGCATTGGCTCCCACACCAACCATCCCAAAAAAACGTGCAGGAGGATTTGAGCCAGAGCAGAAACCCCTCCACACCTCACCCTGGGGTAGTGATGCTTCCACCAGCCTGTGAAAATTTTCTGCCACATGTAAAGCACATGCAAGTGCTGTTTTTGCTTTTCAAAACAACAAATTTACCGAGGGAAAAAAAAACACCAAATCAAACCACAGATCCCTGGCTAAACTCATATATGAATAAACTCTTCTTGTGGGTATAATATAGGAAATTAGGACAACATCTACAGCACATGCAGAATCAGCTCAGAGGGTTTGAGCTAAGCACAGGAGCTGAGCTTCACCTTTCAAAACAGACACAATACCCCAATCCAGATAAACAAATGGAACGAGCTACCTGTGCTGTGATGCTGTTATGGGAAACACTCAGAAATTACCTTAAGATGGAAACTGGTGCAGAAAAGCTGGTCTGACTATTTTCCATGGCAGTCTCTTGGCCAGTGTAACTCAAACACTAAAGATTTAGTGCAAAGCAGATATCACAACGCATGAAGCATGGCTGAATACTGATCAAAACCACCCCAAAGTCTTCAAGGAGTTAGCAGAATCCCTGAAGAAGTACACATACATTATCTGCATTCATTGTTCATCCCTGTCATGCACAGCAGTAAAATTTACAGTTGCAGTGACAGAAAGCAGCAAAGGAAACAAGCAGCAGCTAAGGAAACAAGGGAATGTAGGCAAAACAAATGTATTCAGTCCGTGGGCTTACAGTGTGACAACACCAAAAAGAGAAATGGTGGAATTTGAATGCATCCAAATGGCAGTAACTGCAGAAACGCTGAGCTGTGATAGCAAATGGCCAAAACCAACTGGTCTGTAAAAAGTGGTCCCAGTAGGAGGGATGGTTACTGGCAGGTCAGATTGGATGGAGAATGATGTAACATTGACTTTTGGCTCACCCGGGGGCAGGAACAAATTTCATGGGCTACCTTTTAGAATAAGGTCAGCTAGCAAAATGTTACAACAAAAAGGACAAAGACCACTTGGAAACCTTACAGCCACCCAGAAAATCACTGATGACACGGTAATAACAGCATCAATGCCAGGGCAACACTTATCAATGCTGAAGACAAGGAATTTCACACTGAAAGATCAATTTAAGCAAATTGTATCATTGTCTGTGATGATTTCAATCCTTCCTCTGCACCGTGTGGTTTGCATTTAGCTGCAGAGTTTTAAAGAAGGGCCAGGTGTCTCCATATCTTGCACTTACAACTCCTCCATGAGATTTTTACGTGGAAACATATCTTATTGAGACTTAAATTAAGTATTTGACACAGAAACAAGTGAACATTAAGGATTTTTCAGCAAGAAATCAGAATTTCTGTGCTAATTTTCTCACAGATGCTGTTTGAGAGGTAGTTTTCTTGTAGGCTTTTGAAAGAAGAAAGGAATATTATATTGTGACAGGCGCCTATGCAATATTTGCTGCACCTGGTTACCCATGCAGGGATAATTCTCTTAAAAGAAGCACAATGTGTCTCGTACTTTGTAAGGGATACCTTCAAAGGCTTTTGCTTTTCTGCTCAGTTTCTAAAATGGTCAAATGGTTTAAACTTTATATTCTCACCCATTCCAGGTTTCTTTCCGATGTGCATCCAGCTTGACCACGAACACTCCCCACGATAGGGCAACCACAACTTTTCTGGGCAACCTGTTGAATTATTTTACGTCTCATTAAAAAAAAACATTTTTTCCTTATGCCCAGTCTAAACTCACCTCCTTTCTGTTTAAAACCATTGCCCCTTGACCTAGCATTGGAGACCCTTGTCAGATATCTGTACTTTTCTTATAAACATTATTTGTTCTGTGGAAGGTCTTTTAAAAAAAATAAACTTCTTCCTAGTTATGTCTAGAATTCTGTATTTGTAGAAGGTCTTCAGCATGAAGAAGCAAAAGGAACAGATATTGCTGTCTCATGCAAAGGCAGTGTGTGAGCCCTAGAAACTTATTTACATTGCTGTGCCTCCTCCTGTCCCCATAGGATTTTGCAATTAGTCTACTCCCCAATCTTGTTTCATGGTTCTTCTTGTCACCTTGGTGGTATTGTGACATTTAAGCAGTTAAGGAGGCATAACAAAACCAAATAAAAACACAAAACCAAAACCAGACCAAACCAAACCAAACCACAACAAAAAACCAACTAACCAACCAACCAAAAAACCCCAAACACAAAAAAAAAAACCAAAAAAACCACACCAAAACCCCAAACCAACCAACCAAGCTAACAAAAAAACCCCAAACCCAAACAAACAAACAAACAAACAAACAAAAAAAAACAAACAAAACAAAACAAAACAAAACAAAAACAAACCCACCAAAAAAACCACAGAAAATTTTACCTATCCTGCATTTGTTCACCAGGGAAAGTTGCCTGGGGAAATGACAGGGACACTGTGCTGCAACAGCTCTGGCAAATGCGAGTTCTGGCTTCTGAGCCAGATGTCACAAACATTTAAACAGCTGCCAGAGCCTTCTCAACCAGTCATCAGGCCTGACCTTAAACCCAGCTTGGTTTTTAAATGTTAGAGGGGAAAAAAGGTGGAAAAAAAATTTTAAAAAGCCCCAACAGGGTAAAGTTACACAGCTGCCTGAAATATTAAATTAAAAGACCGAACATCTGTTCACTTGCTTTTCAAACTTTAATGGTTTGGAGAGAGATTCTGTTGTCTTAGATCCTTAAGAACATCTGAGACCCACGCAGCTTCAGCACCTGTGAAAAATCCTCTCTCAAAACATGCAGACTCTTCAAAGCTTATTGCTTCTGCTCTTTGCTAAACATATGTTGCCCAACACCACAACAAATTATTAATAATATTTAGGTCATACTTGACTTTTGCACAGTGAATTTCCTGAGCGAGCACCAAAACACTGTTTAAGCGTCAACAAGCTTTTATTGCATGGAGTCAGAAATGACCATGAAATGGACCAAAGAAACTCCTGTAGAATTGACTATTAGGAAATAAACAAAAGATTAGATTGATGTGGGTTTGTTTTGCATTTGTTTTACGTTTTTTGGGGTTTTTTTTAGCTACCTTTTCCTCTTAATTAAAAAATATAAGTGAATTATCTTTTGTTAGGATCCAGCATAGTGCATAATGAACTTGTTCACTTCCTGCCACAGGATACTATTGACACAGTTAAGGGAATTACAAGTGGTTATGGGAGGGAAGTATTAGGCATTCATATGAAAAAATATCACTTCTGCAGTTAAACTATATTGTTTATATTGGCAGTCAAGACCTCTGTTACAAAACATGGGATGTAAAACAGAGAGTAGAAAATCTGTACCCTAAACATCACTGCAATTTTAGAGCTAGATGCTTGGACTGTGCTTCTGGGACCAAATATAAAGCACAAAAATATCCTTGGCATACTTTTGCAATACCTGACTTCAACAGAGGGCAGAAAGTGAAGAGAAAAAATACCTGCTCAGCAAGATTTCTGTTTATATTTCTGTTTTCATTTCTAATGGGCTTCCACTGGAAGTATTTTTTATCACTCCACAGGCTTTCCTTTGGTTCCCACGATTTACAGCCTTGATGCTCTGAAATTTCAGCTTTAGTTTCACACCTGGAATATTAGGGTTTTGTGTAAAGATGATATGAATGCTGGTGATATTTCTTTCCATATGTAACTTTAAAAAGATTGTACCTAAAGATATGCTGGCTATAGGTGAAGCTAGACTGGCTTTCTTGCCACTCAGGCATTGCATTGTGATTTTAATGTTTTATAAGATGATGATTTAAATAAAAAAATGCATACCAGTAAAAGTAAACAGGTACAATTAATAATAATGGCAATGCTAATAACAGCATTAATAATGCAAATCCCACAAAAGTCTCTCCAAATTCTGTAAAAGATAAAATGCGATTTCTAAAACCCCCTAAAACTATTAATAAATCTTCATTAAAAATTAAAACAATAGAATCAAAGCAAAAGATTGGAGGAGCAAAAAGCTATTGCACTTTATAAGAACCATTTCATCAGATCAAAGGGGAAGTATTTTCAAAATAAACACAAACTGTGAAGAAAGTTCAGGATTTGGGAACAGGGAGGTTTTAAAAACAAAAGAAATTAAATGAACAAAAATCAGAGTAGAAAATGTTACACATTTCTAAGAATTCTTGTTTTCCACTGAAGGAAATAAACTAATTCTTGGCTTTTTATACAAGGGAAGTAACATCATCAGGTATTTTTTTATGAAAGAAAAGCTTAATTTTGAATAGAAAATTCTGTCACCTTGCATTATTTTTGAATTGTGGTGTCTTGCGTGCTCTCATACTGTCACACACGCAATTACCACGTAGAGAATACTCCTACGGAATGAAATTTTTTTAAAACTCTCATTTCCTCTCATTTCCTACTTTAAACTAATTCAAAACAAAAAAATCAAAAGGTATGGCTTAATAATAGAGCATTAGGTACACACCATGAAAATACTCCAACAAAGAAGAAAATTGATTTGGGAAGACATCCTTTAGGAAAGTAATCCATTGCTGCCTGGAAGCCGAGGCTTAGGTGCAGCAAATTTCATATAAGAGGAATATTTTGGCCTCACTCGTGTACACAGCTGTAAGACTAGAGACAGGGTGTCCTAATTATGGATTTGGGCTGTATAATGGCCATTGGTTGAACTGTGCAGTTTTAGATGCCATTCCACATCTAACATTTCTGATGGAAGACCTATGTGATACTCATTCCAGCACTGGCACCCTCAAGTCATATTTCTTCCCTTGTCACAAAGTATTTATTTTTATCAGCAGCTTGTCATTCAAGAATGTTTTTTAAAAAATGGAGAAATGGGCAGAGATGGAACCTCTATGTGAAATGTGAAGATAATGCCTCTCAATTCAGTGCCACTATTTGATTATTATACACTCATAAGTAATCAAATATCTGTTCAAAGGCTCCAGGCATCAGAAGGGAGAGAGGGGATGGAAGGCATAGGTGATATTGAATTTTTCACTTAGTCTCACAAAATATCCTGTTAATAATCTGGCTCTCATCCCAACCAGACACAACACATTTTGAAGTTGTCTTTTCTCTGTGGCTGTGTCAGATTTGGCAGCTGTTACAAAACTTGGCTGAAATAGGTTGAAACATGGTGGACAGGCTTAATAACACAGGAGATCTCGAAGTCTGAAGCCTAAAATAATAAAGCTAAAACCATGTTAAATTCATTCCTCCTCTGATTTGTATAAACACTGAGGGAGGAAGCAGAAGCTGCTATAGTAAAAATAACATTTGTTAATCCATATTGTAGTAAAAAATAATTATGTATATATATGTGTACATATGTATTTATATATATATATATGCATATATATATATCATAGAAATGACTATTTATGACGGGCAGTCAAGGTCTGCTGTTCTCCAGGAAAAATACCCAGAATGATTCTCAGCACTGTCTTAACACCTCAGCATCTACATAATAAGTTACTTACACACTCTTATGCCATGCAACTTGTTCCTTATCATGTTTGGCAAATAAAATTTTTCAGGTTTAAGATGAAAAGTTTTTTTCCAATGGGAGCTGGGGCAAGTGAGAATTCAGGACCAGACAGTTCTGGGATGATGATAAAACCAAAGTTCTTTCTGATTTGCTGCTAATCATTCTGCAATGTAACCTACACGTGTACATTTCCTGCACACAGAAACTCAAATCCATCATACACCCAATGTAAACGTTCAATTTGGCTGTCTCCTGTAATTGGGCTGGATAGCACCTACTGTAAACCTTTGTTTGTGTCATCGTGCTGCAGGGACACAGTTTGGGATTTTCCTGTGGTCAGATATCCCCATGTTTCACTTCCATCTGCATTATATGTCTATACACCAACCCCTGTCAGATCTTCAGGAGTGTCTGGAAGGAAAATTAGCAATGTGAGTCAGAACTCTGCCTTCGGTATCACACAGGCATTTCATTGCATATTTCATGTACAGCATCTTCATATTCAGAAGCAAAAATTTTGTTTTAACAATACCACACATTTCTTTTAGCTGATGCTAAAGGCTTATCTGAAAAGGAATACATTCTCTACAAGTAATACACATCCTGCAAATACTTAAGGTCAGCAAGCACATACCAAAATGTGGTTTTGTGATTTATTATGCATTGTAGCTCCTGGTACATCCTAAGAAAAACAGAATCAATTAATTTTATCTGTTTGAGTATACTCTCTGCATAGTGTGGCTTTGTTGTGTGCATTGATTATATGAAACCTTGTCATATATTGCAAGTAATGATCTATTTTTTTAAAAGCTTTAATCTTTCTTCATTAGGGGGTGCTTGACTTGATCAATCATGCAGTGATCTCAGCCAAAACCTGCTGGTTTTAAGCCTCGTAACAAACTGCTGCCCAGTTCTGCCAGCCAAAGTTGGAAAATGCCATATTGCTAAATTGAGAGACATCTGACAAGGACAAGAACATTGAACAGGAGTCTGCGAGTTTCTGCTTCTGCTGTGCCTGAGCTGTGCCTGCTGCCTTGCCTAGGAGCCTGAAAACCAGGCACTCCGTGCCTTTTCTCACCTGAAAGCCCCAAATCTAAGGCTGAGGAAGCAGACCCATGGAGAGGCCCATGGTGGTAATTGGCTGCTTTCAATACAGAGACTAGGACGGGCTTCTGCTCTTGGGGAAGATACAGAAATGCAGATTTCTCCTACCCCCAGAGCAAGGGCTGGTTTGGATGAAAGCTCTTGCATACTTTCCTCCACCCCCAAATCGTCCCACTCCATAAAAAAGACTTACAGAGGAGTGAATGGGAATGAGGTAAGAAATTCACGCCTCTTTTGCAGTTCCGAGTTTGACATGACAAATTCTGATAATACTCTCCTAGGATGCCTGCCTACATTGTGTAGGAGCTGCAGGTATCTAATTCAGTGGCAGCTGATGTTATGGTGATGAAAGGCGCAATGTGCTGCTGTGTTTTGTTGGGTTTTTTTTGGGGGGGTGAAGTGAGTTGTTAGACTGCCTGTTTCTAAAGCAACAATTGCAAGAATGCCCCAATTAAGAAATTCGGATCATCCTTCCTTTGTAGTTAATTTCCTCTGCCTTGCCTGTCCCATCTGGAATCCTCAAAATATGCCCCACCTACATTTTCTTTCCACAGAAAACCCCAAAGCATCCCACAACATCCTGACATGTAACAGGACACCAGAATTTGTTGGGCACCACTCGCTAATGGTACAGGATGAGAGACATGTGCAGTGCTGTAAAACTCACCTGATGTGTTCAGTAAATCTGTTTTGGGAAAGGTTACAGAATGTATTTTGCTTTTGCCATGACAGGTGGCGCACAGCTGCTGTACATTTGACATTTCGGAGTGTGCTTTCATAGAGCCTAAGAGGTCTTTTTGTCATACAATTACCTAAAAAAACATTCCCTTAGGAGACCTGAAAATGAACAGCTTCTCTGTTCATGTGCATCAATTTGATCACATAGAATATTGACCTTCACAAGGTTTTTCTTCTTCTACATCATCCTAGAAGGGCTCATAAATACGTAGAGGTGTGTGTAAGCCTGATCTTTTCCCACCTTACAAAGGTAATGAGGAGGACTGTAAACGACTTTATTTCAATCTATTCTGAAATGTAAACTTTTGTGAATGCATTTGTATATCCACTCTTTCCCAATGAATGACAAAGTTGTAAGGGTTTCACAGCTACCGTTCAGATTTTATTTGTGTCTTTCTGCAAATATCAGGGGCAAGTAATGCACTGCAGTCTAAGCATGTCTAAATTTATATGTGTGATTTGATATTTGTGTTTGAATAACATGGTAATCAACATTATTTTGAGATACAAGCTTTGATCCTTATTGTTCCTAACAACAATATTCATATTAATGTGCAGTATTCTTAACAAAGCATATCATAGGGCATTTTGCAATTCAAATACAATTAAAAAGCAATATAACATAAACGTATGATTTTGATTTAAAATATGAGGGATTCAGCTCTCTAAATCGGCAAGCAAATTAAGAATATTGGAAAACAAATTCCAAATTGTCCTTTCAGAGAGTAGGGCTTTCTGCAGCTTACAGATGATTGAGGGTCTTCCCACACTGTGATAGTGATATAAGGATAGAGTTCAGTTTACAAACCCTGAGGTTTCCAACAAACCTCAGGGCCACCCCATTACCCTCATAGCACCCAACAGCTTCATTCTGTGGCTCATTCTCAATCAAAATAGAGTTTTCAAGGTCCATCAGCTCCACCTTGAAGAAGATTGTATGGTCTTCTCACCCCAGCAGTAAGGGCTTTTATCTGATGACAGCTCAGGTTAGACTGAAGATCACTTGATATCCTTCTCAAAAAATCTTAAGTATGACCCCAGACTGAGTGAAAAGCTGTCAAAGAGCTCATGTTTATTTACAAACTGTATAAATTTATGCAGAAACTCCCTGCAAAGCAATCACTGAAACACATAACAGCATTGTATTCCAAGTATCATTATTATTTGAAATCTCATATTGCTTTGCCAGTGCTGCAAATGTTCTTCTTGCTTCCTTAATTCACACACATGCAGAAATTCAGTTTCCTTAAGCTTGTTATTTGACCTTGCTCTTACAGTGAGTCTGTCTGACGTCTCTGCACTGTAGACATTTATTTTATTTTTTAAATGAGTGCTGTTTTTTAAAAAATGAAGACTTCAGAGTATTTAATACACACACACATATATATACATGCATATATATATAAATATATAATGAAAAATTCAGAGCAGACTGTACTGCTTCATCCTAGTTGATAAATTATACATTGTGATACACTGTAACCCCTCCCAGAAGTACTGCAGATATTATATATTGGTTTTGCATCTAATCTCCTCTTGGGAAGCATGCTTTCCACTTATGAGTTTAGTCACTACCTCCAGCAGAAGTTACACAAGATTAGAAGAATATGAGAAAAGTAGAGAAAAGAAAATCTGAAGAAATGTTTGCATGCCAGGAGAAATGGAAGAAACTTATCAACAGAAATTTGCGTAGTAGACTCATCATGGATAAAAGGGAAATGTAATTCTACAACACCTGAAAACTATTCTTGTCAATTTGTTGCTCTGCCATATTTTACCCTCAATTAATGTGTTAATGTTTCCAGAAATTATTGTAGAATAAAATGGATTTCTTTTCTTTCTTTTAAGTCTTCTGTGTGGGACGTAGGCACATGACTGTTAGCTGATGAAGGTGAGCCCGCAAATTTTAGCTTCTCAAGAGTTGTCATTCACTTAAAGAAGCTTAAATTTTTCCCATTTCAATAAACATGGACTGACACTTTCCAGTGGCCAATAAGATTTTAATTTTTTTTCTGGAATACTTTTGTATTTCTGTCTTTAAAATACTGCATGCCTGGGCAAGGTAGCAAGAAAATAGAGATAAGAATTTAGTATTACATCTCCAGGGGGTTGACACATTTTGAGCCTTACAAATGCAAATAATGCAAATTGTTAGTTGAGGCTGGATTAAACCATATTCTGCTTAAATAGATTCTAGCAACAGCAAAATTTGTATGCTGGAAAAAAATAGGGGAGGAAAGAAGAAAGTCTGATATGATTTGGGCCAACAATTGGACAAAAGCTGATCTAGTGATGTTAACTTCAAAAAATGTCTCTGGAGAGCCATAAAAGGCAGATAAATAACCTGACAAAGATCAAAACAGATAGGAAATGTTGCTTGTCAGGGCTATGGGCTTTAGCACCACTACTAATATATAACTTGAACCATTATTTAGTGTTGTACTGTCCCAAAGGTCTTCAGAAGATACATTTATACAGTAGAGTCATCACATCCATATTAAAACACGGGTGAGACTCTATTTCAATTTCTTTTTCACCTTCAGCAGTTTGAGCACAGACCATACAGACATGATTTAGAAATCTATCAGCTGCTCCTTATATCACAAGGGTCAGACTAGTCCCTTGCTGACATAAATAATAGACACTTCAAAACCAGTCTAATTTTTCTCATTAACCCATTAGGCTGTGCCTGCTGCATTTCCTCTTCCATTTTATATGTATTAAGATGTTACAAATACGACATAAAAGTTAATTCTCTTTGCATCATGAAGGTGTTTTTCTCCTCTTCCAAATTCAATTTATGCATTAAAAGAGTTGAAAAATTGTATCAAAAATTGGGCTTCCCCCTCCCCACCCTGCCACTACCAAACAAAAATAAAGCATTTGCTTCTAGCAGTCTTAAATGATGTTTGATGCTCCAGAGAGCCTTCAACATTCATTATAGAGTCAACCAGAGCTTCATTAAATATCAGTCTAGCATGTGTATATGTGGTAGTGAGCGCTGGCCTCAGGACCTCCCTTAGGCGATTTTCTATAGGTTTCTTTCATCTGTCATCTTGCTTTGACTTGGGGCAATTATCACTTTTATCATTGACAATAGAAAACTCGTTCCTGTGTGCATTTAATTTTCATTATTCCTTGCCCCGTGAAGATGACTGACACACACAGATTCGTTTTCATCTTTTAAAGTATTGTAATGAATCATTTTAAATTCTTGCCTTGGAGTGTTCTTGTATTAGCATTGGTGGATGAAACAAAATTAAAAAATGTGTACTGGCACTGAGAAAAACTTGTTGGGTTATTCTGGCCTAGTAGCAAGAGGCAAGCTCTCACAGGTGCACAGAATCTCACAGAATGGGTCAGGCTGGAAGGGAGCACTGTGGGTCTCCTGTTCCAACCTCCCTGCTCAAGCAGAGCCACCCTAGGCACATGGCACAAGATTGCGTCCAGATGGTTCTGGAATCTTTCCAGTGAGGGAGGCAATCTGTTCCAGTGTGCAGTCACCCACCCGGCAAAGTTCTTCCTCATATTCATGTGGAACTTCCTGTGCATCCATTTCTACCTGTTTCCTCTTGTCCTGATGCTTGGCATCACCAAGAAGAGCCTGGGCCATCCTCTTGACCCCCTCCTTTTAGATATTTATAGATATTGATGAAGTCCTTTCTCAGCTGTCTCTTCCCCCACTGCTGCAGAGACTTCTTCATACAGAAATATAACCTGTTTGATAATGAGTTCCAGAAGCAATATTTGGCATTCTTTTAAAATTTATTGAAAATGCAGTGATGCATTTCACTATATGTCTCTTAAACAGTGCCTGTTCCAGCTCACATTGATTTATTTTAATGCCTAATTTTAAGAAAAAATATGTGAAATATAAATCAAAGATATTTTCTTATAATAACCTGCAACTCAATCCTGTGTTAGGATTAAGTAAATTTTCTTTTCTTCTCTTTGTGATCTCTGAGGTGATGTGGAGATGCTAAAGTTCTTAGTATACAACAGTTTATCTTGAATTTTTTTGACTCTTCATATTTCAAATCTTTCCAATATAATATCAATTTTGGCTGCCTTCTCTATATGAAGACTCACAAAGAAGTCCTGAGAGCACAAACTACTCTTTGTCAGAGCCAGTCTGGTGAAGCCTCCCTTGAGGCAGCTTTCTGGCTTCTCTTACACGTCCAGCAGGGACGAACTATGGCTGGACATTTCAGACACTGTTTCTGTATCAGTCCAGTGCTATTTGGGTGTAATGGTCTCAATCAGAAGTGAACGCTTTGCTGTAGATAAAATAATAAATAAATTTCACAAAGTTTTCCTTCCCATTATATACAAGATTAAAATATATTTTCATTGTTGGCACTGATGATGTGTCAGAATTCACAAAGTATTATCTTGAGCTCTATTTCTTTTACTTAACAAAACAAAACCTTTGTTCTTAAGAAGACCCAGTGACAGCCATCTACTCCCACTTGCAGGAGCCCAGAGAAATGATTAATGGCTCAAGATGACAAAAGTGTGTGTTTGGGGAGGGGGGACAAGGCAAACTCCGTGTGGGTGGGGCAGTTCCCTTCACTGGAACTTCTGGTCAAGCCCCAAAGTGGCTACCAAGCCACTGGCACTGTTGATCTTTCACTCTCCTTTCTGTCTTTTTTTTTTTTCTCTTTCTTCTCCTAAATTCCTCTTCTCAAAATCTGGATAACTTGAAGTTGGATGGGTTAGAGTCAATGTTTTGTGAAGTGTTACTTTGGTCGGATGTTAAAGTTTTCCAAGTGCCTTTCTCTCTAAACTTTGCCAGTAAATGGTCACTATTCAACTTCCTGAGGTTTTTTTTTTTTCTCTCCTGTGCACTGCCCAAGGTTATCAAAGTACCTAAGCCCCTTTAAAAACTCACTGAGTGAGCTCAGGGTGTAATGCCACTTTAAATAGCAAATTGCTTTAATACTTGTAACTAGATATCTGAGGGTAAACTTGTACCTATGTGAAGAGAAAAAATGGAACTTTTATTCCAATTTATTCTTGCCTGTAATCGGAATAAAATTGCTTTGAAATATTATTCCAGTCATTCTCAGGTATCTCATGTTATAGCTCCAGAATCTTTGTTATAAAGCAATAGGAAAAACTCTGAGCCATGGCTTAGAGTGCAAAGATCACCATTTAAAGCATATTTATCCGTCTTAAATAGAGATAGATTACATCCTAGACTGCCTGAAATAGAACATTTAGAATTCTTGCAGTTGCGTTGCAGAAATCTGAATTCTTAAACTTTCATTCTATTTAAAAGGGCAGTGGAATTTGAAATAATAAAAGTAAAACATGGAAAAGGTTGTTTGCCATTTGAAATTGGTCTTTTGAAGGAAAGGGAGACTAAAGTTGTAAAACATTGTGCCTAACCAAGCACTGAAAACAACATCCATATCTTTTTAGTACAAAAATAATCTCAGTTTTGCACCCAGTCTCATCCAGACTACCGAGAAACACCAAATGAACATGATAATGAAGGATTTCTTACATTACACAGCCTTCACAGAAGCTGATTGGATAAATTTTATTCAAGGAAAATCTCACTTTTGAAGATTTGTGAAGCCAGATGGTGCCCCATGAAGCTGCCTTGGAGCAAAGTAGTTTTTTTATCTTTTGAGAAATGCCCAATTTTTGTAGTTACATATGGAAATCTTTTTGCTTTAAGGAAAGCATTTGGCAAACATGGTACACCGCATCTATTCGTTGATCCCAACTGCCACAATTATTTCTATTAGCCACAAGAAGAACTAGAATCCAGTTAGGAAAGTGTCAAAGTAAAAGCATCTATTAGTTAAAAAAAAGAAGAATCCATTAATTAAATTTGCCACAGAATTCAGATTTCATCTTCAATTCTAGAAAATACAAGCCATGAAGTGAGTGATCCCTGTCATTTTTCTGTGGTCAAATGCCATGCTTTTGAATAAACTGAAGAAATTTAAATAATAGATGTTTTTTAACAACAAAATGTGTGATGTCTAGTGTGTCAATTCTTTGTTTATGTTATAGATAAAACAGTTGAGGTGTGTGTATAGTGAGATATCAATTTACTGGAGACCTCGCATCAGTAGCACTTCAGTGGAAATATATACATTTAGAGAAGAGTCAAGAGGAATTTATGATGGCTTGTAGTTTTGGCCTGGTGCCTTGAAAACACAACCTGTTGTATTTAAATAGGTCAGCCCTGCCAGACTCGTAGTGTAATTAATGTTGATTAAATCCATGTAGGACTGAGAAAATATGAAGTAACAACTGGTTTGGAACTATTTCATATGTGACATAAGTAATCAAGACACAGGAATTTAAATGTCTTATGGATGGCCAGGTTATGATTCAACCCTGATTGAATTTTACTTAATGGCTTGAATATTTAAACATTTTAGTTACAGGCTCTTAGTTTTGCTGTATGTGGGGTTTTTTGTTTTGTTTTGTTTTTTAATTAAACATGACTGATACTGGTAACTGTCACTAACTGAGAATTAACTGTTCAACAAATAAATGAATATGAGGAAGGGTTCCTAACATGAATTATGTACAATCAACTGAGAATGAAGCAAGAAAAATAACCCCAAACTTGTGTCCAAGCATCCAACCAAATGCAAGCTAATAAACAGGCTAAATATTTGGAATATATTCTAGAAGAAAAGCTCATCAAGCAGAAGATTAATGCAACAGGAATGTTTTTGTACAGACAGTTCTCTACAGCAAACACTCCTGTAAAAGCTAATTTTCAACATTGCTGGAGTTGGTGTCATGGAGGAACTTTCAGAATAAGAGCTAATCTTCCAGAATAAGAGCTAATAAACCAAAACTATTTTGTTCCCTTTTATATTCTGTTGTCTATTGTTATGCCAGTGCTCAAAACATGTAGCACTGTGAGTCTGCCTCCAAAATTTTCAATTATCAGGAATTATTGTCCTGTTAACTGTCTTCCAGGACTTCTTAGCTCTGCCTAAATATGTCTCTTCTGCCCTTAATTTTCTCTGCTGTCACTGAACAGAGATAAAATCTACTATATCTACTCGTCTTCCTGTTTTGTCTTGTGTGCATTATTATGATACAGAAAAGATGTGTAAAATTGCATGCTTTTCCACTGAAGAGGCAATCAGCAAAGACCAGCAGAAGTCTTGTTCACCTGTATCATTATGAGGGGGGAAAAACAGACCTTCTGCTCCAACAACTAACTTTTCCTTGGATCTGCCATAAATTAAGACGCAATTAAGATGAAAATGAAGAATGAAGAGACAAAAAGATGTAAAATTCTGAATTAATGTGATCCAGGTAGACTAATACACACTAAAAGCAGAATCATGATTAAACATACCCACTTTGGATCTCTGGGAGGTGGTTGGCTGGCGCTCTAGGGTCCACAAGGTTTATTCAAATCAAGACTTCTTTGTTAGCTTTGGCTTAAGGAAACCTCTGTAAGCCAGTTAGGGCTAACTATCATGAACTGATTTGGAGGTGCATTCATTTCATTTGCAGCCCAAAGAGCAGACACTTACTGGATTTTTTTCCCCATTATTTACAATGGAAATAAGCTCATCACCATTCCATTTCACATTTCGCATTAATCAATTCATTCTTCTAGCTTGCAATCATTTTATTAGTTCCAATAAGTACTTCATGAATTGTTAATGATAATGTAAAACAACAAAATCCAGAATCTGGTTAAAAGTAGCACCCCTTGAACATTTTGGCCTGCTGCTGCTATTCTGTGACTGGTGTGGGGTGGAACTCACACCACTTTCAGCACAATTATTTGTGAGGGCCAACTTGGCACAGTGGATTACTGCTTCAGGATATGATAGTAATAAATATCTTATGAGAAAACATCCATAACCTTTTGAAGAGCAGCAGTGCTATAATTTTCTCTATGTGTGTGGCAAAGCCTATATTTTCATAGATCTGTCTATCAGAGGTGCTAAAGGGAGCTGTCAGTTGTTCTAAATTAAGGTCTTAAACCAAAAAAAAGAATATCTCAAATATATGCAGATAGTGTCATGAAAAAATATATATAAAATAGTGTCAGAATTGAAACATTGTTAAAAAGATTCTCATTAATCTTCAAAGTATTTCAATAACTTAAAAATTTTATTTGATGTTCCAAAAGTATTGAGTATTTTTATAAAACAAGGAGATATTAATCTTTTCCAAGGTGCCATTTGCAAGTAAACACAGTATTTGGTGATCAAAACCACTATTTCAGAATGTGTTCTGGGGTTGTCCTCTACAGAGCTGACGGAAAAATAGTATCATAGTGTTTCTAGTGAATTTATTTCAAAATTCCAAAACTCCTGAGGACTTAATGTTGGTTTAAATAAAAACAACTACGTCTTAAAGAAAATGCTTTCTCCACTGAGAATCACTTTAACTATAGGCATGCAAATAGTCTCTACTTCTCTGTACAAAAGTTGATGTTTCCAAGTCATCACATTGCAATAATCTCCATAAAGAAATACTTTAACACTACAGATTTAAAATAAATTGATAAAAGTTCTAAAACTTAATCAAATTATATTGTTTTATCTTTATTTCATTGTTTTACTGAGTAATATCCAGGCTCATGACATCATGCAGAAACTTAATGTGCATACAGCAAGATGAAATGACCAGTTTGTCTTGGTAACCAATAGATCTCACCTGTTACTTCTCTGAGTCAGGATGGTTTATTATTATTTCTAACATTAATTTATTATTACTTTAATTTTTAAGCAAGTTGTAAAGCTATTTGTTGTGTGTTCCTTCACAAGGATTTTATTTCACTCTTTTTCATAGACTTCACCAGCCATAATTTATTAATATTTCTTTATTTCATTTAGTAGTATTTAAAATGGCTAGCAAAAGCCTAAAAAACACAAGACAAACTGCGAGCCTCATTCCAATTCAGCTGACCTGGTAATTTTCAGGAAAATTATCAATTTATAAAGCCCAAACCATTCTTATTTTGAAGACAAATGCAATCAAGTTGTAAACAGGTTTTTTTCCCAGAAAGAACATTATAGTGTGAATTACCATAAGATGGTATTCACCATCCTTCACAACAGAAATGGATGGCAAAAACACAAACTGACTGCAGAGGTGTAAGGTCAGAGCTCCAGCTCTCATCCCCCTGCAGGCCTTCTTTGCTATTTTACCCTCCTCTGCTTTAGGTAGGTCCCCATGAATGAGGAAGCAGCAGAAACAAACAGCTGAAGATGAAATTATTTTCGGGTACCTGAATTTAGATTACATTTTAGAGCTGACAGGTGAAAATTTGAAATGGTGAATATGAAGGCCCTAAGCAAACAATCTGTATTAGCAAGAAAGAAGAAGGGCCCAGGTTTTCCTCTCTGTCACTTCAAAAGAAAGGGATAGCATATTGTCATATGGTATTGAAAATAACCTCTCTTTTTCCAATTAACAAGATTGCATTAGAGGTTCAGATTTTCCTCATTGGAAATACTGAATTTAATTGCACAGATGCAAATCAGATTCACTCTTTATCTGAATGAATTTAAGATTTGTGATAGCATAATTGCAGAAATTGTATTTACATTTATTATGCTAATTTATCTAACATGTTGCCAGTTATAAAGTGCATTTCACAGTGTGCAGGTATCATACTTCTAGCATTAAAATGTTGCTAAAATGATCTCCCACCTAAAAAGAATATCTTTTTCATGTTTTCCTTCAAAATAATTTGTAAAAATTCCCTTGCACAGAGCGTCCTCACCACAGTGGGTTTTTTTCCCTATTTTTCCCTGAAAGTTTTGGCCTACTAATCTTGGTTGCAAAATATTTTGTAGCTAAACCTATTTTTTCTGGGGAACATTTTGTTAAAATTTCTGGTCTTCATTCTTGGCTGGCTCTGGTGACACTCAGACTGTTAGCAGAGGAGGCTCAATTGAATGACGTCAGGGTAGCATATCCTGCTTGAAGAGCTCTAAGAAGATGTTTTGTATTTGGTCAGAAGTGGTTTTAAAGTGCTAAATCAGTTTTTAAAAAGCCACTGACTTTTTAAATTAAGTGACGTGGTTGCTTTGTGTAGTTAGGTATTAATGGTACTCTGAAAACGATGTGTTTAAAGTTAAAAAGTGGCATTATCCCTCTTTTTATTTTTCTTTTTTTTTTTTTAATCTGAAATTAACACAGCCTCAAGAGCTAACTAGCAGTATAAGTGCACAGACATTGTAAACATCAGGTCTCACTTAAGGCACAAGAAAATTTGGTCCTTATTTTGGGCAGGAGAATGAAAACATTGGCAGGCTTACTGCGTGGTCCATACAGCAGGAGATGGAAATTGGGTGGATGAACAGTGTATTTGCTAAGGGATCCCTTTTTTCTCATTGTAGGGTCTTCAGCATCTGCAGCTTCCATTGGGGGGATGGAGTGACAGCTGGGACATCCTCTCCAAACTGGCAGCATCAGCCCAGGTCCAGGGCCATTATCAGGCTTCCTTCCCTAGCAATAGTCAGAGAAATAATAACCTCAAATTTCATACTTCCCCTGCCTTTCCAGGAAGGTTTTGTGTCCAGAATAACCCCAGGTGCTAGACACAGGCTTCCAAAGTGCTTGCTCACCACTTTACTGCGATCTTCCTTTATTGCAGATTGGCCTTAGAGAAGCAATCCTGGGTCTCGTTGATGTAAGAATTGAAAAAAGAATTAAATAATTAAAAAGGCCATATGGATTAGTTTCTTCTCAAGGTGGTTCTTCTCTTTTGAAATGCCATCATGGCTATTTTACATCAATGCACAAATTATTATGGTTTGCCTGATTAACATTGGATGGCAATTAGATAAAGACTGGACAGTCAAATAATATTTCTAGAACCTTAGTAAAGAATCTTTGAAAAGATGGAAAGAGAGAGAGCATTGAGACTTGGTGTCAGATATTAATAATGATTACCTTTATAATAATCTGGAAAGTAATAGTAACATGACTATTACTTTGCACTAACAGTTACATCCTGTATACCAAGTTCAAATATAAAATATTTCTTCTCGGAACAGTCTCAGCCAATAGTGCAAGAATGCTGCCTGAATAAGTACTAGTCATTGAGCACAAAAATGATATGGCACAAAACCTGCGTTTACAATGATTGTCAGACATAGAGTTGAAGCCAAATGAAAGCCAGTTGGAAGCCGCTCAGAAATTTGGCAGTTAAAATACATATTTTAGGCCTTATGGCTGCATTCATTGCCATATGTTGAGAGCTGTCCCTCTCTATTTATTTGTATGTTTGGAACTGTCCACCTCTATTTATTTGCAATCCCTTATTTAGGCATAATGGCTCAACTACTAAAAGATATTAACATATTGCTACAGATTGAAGGCAGAACAACAGATACAATTAAAGGTTGAGAGGAGACTGAACCATGTCAAAAGATCAAGTCTTATCTAGTCACACAGTGATAAGCACCCTATAGCCCTTGTTCTTGTCAAGGTCCATTTCAGCCTATGTTCTATATTTTCTCTCAAAATTAACCCTAATACACTGAAATAACAGAAAAGTCTGATTCAAACTGTAAATGTTTGATCTAAACTCACCTCAGTGTCCCTGACCAGTGTGTTGATCAGCAAGAATAGATTTAGCTCTAAAAAGGAGGATTGTATATTGGATACTGAAATTACCATAAGTCACTCTTCAGAGGCCAATATTTTGGAAAGGGCCTGTCACTGCCTTTTGGAGAGGGTGTATCCACAACTAGAGCAAGTGTGAGGAATTAATTTTACCACAGTGTCTTTGTTATTCTGATCGAGAAATGCATCCCGGTAGACTCAATGCAGAGGGGAAATTTAATGGCATCTTCTCCTCTATCAGCTCCAGCTAGTTCTGACAATACTTGGTACGACCCTTTGATTCCAGCTCTTATTGCTGCCCCAGCTTGTTGTTTTTCTCCTAATTTTTCCTCTTGGGGTTCTTTTCCTGACTTCTCTATAATAAACATTGAGTTCAGCCAGCGAAGACACACCCACCTTTTTGCAATGCAGCTGTGAGACTCCAACCCAAAAGCAATGCTTTAAACAACAGAAGGCTGCTAAAAGTTTCCTGAGTTTCAGAGCGGTTGATAAACCATCACACTGTGCCTGTAGCATCCCAGCAGCAAGGCTGCAGGGGAAGGAAATTTGAGAGACACAAGATGACTCTTAGAAGCTGCATTTTCTTTTCTTTTCTTTTTTTTTTTTTAATTTTTTTTTATTCCTACTTTGTGAGTTTGTTTTGCTTTAAAATACATAGAATCAAACATCACAGCAAAACCCAACGCTTCAAAACTACCTAAATTGCCTCTTTCCTCAAAATAGCTGTTAACACATACTGTCTGTTTAAACTATTATTTTGCCTTGTAAAATACTTCAAAGTTTAAGGAGGAGGAATGATGGAAACCCTCTGAATTAAAAAATCTTATTTAATTAAGTTCAAGTTATAGATTGTCTTCTGGATAACTTTAAAGCCGGTTATTAACAGGTCTCGTGCTGGATGTTAGCAGGAGAGGAAGCTGGCTACAGCCAGATACAAAGCTCGTAAAAGCCAAATCATGTTCCTACAGACAACTAGCTGGCCCCTTTTATCATGGGATCCACGACAGTATGAGCTCTTTCTAAATGTATTTATCCCCATGAATTCCCACAAGCCACAAAAGACCTCTTGTCATCATTAGCCAAGGTACTTATTTTTGCCCCTAAGGGCAAACACAAAGAAGGACTTTGGGTGCTGAAGTCCAGAAATTCGGTTCCCAAATACTCCTGAGCTTATTGAAGTACATGGGCACTTAGCAACTGGTAGGCTTCCCCAACTTTTCAGCTTCCATAAAAGCCTCCCTTTTCAACCAGGACTGAAAAATTTAGCATTTCAAAATTTTAATTGGTATCTTCAAAAGAAGTCCCTAATGGGTGCCACAGGAAAGATGGAAGCACATCTAATGAGAGTCAGGAAGCTCCACATGTGCTGAGGGGATTGACAGGGCAAAGAGCAAGTCAACCTTGGCTTTGTATCACTTTTGTATTCACAAAACAGCCATTGGTCAAGATAGTTTTTGCCTGGAAGCGTGCTCTATCTAGAAATGTGTACCTGAACCTTGAGATCAGTCTGATCTTTTTTGGTCGGTTTGATTTGCACTCCACCTACTCTCTGCCTGTGAGGAAGAGAGCAAGTTTTCCCCTAAAATTCATATTATACACTTATCTTCCTTTTCCCCTTCCATCATGCTTTCCCCATGGCATAACATCTTATTTCATGTAATGCCCTGTAAATACTAACTCTGCCGGGTAAGGCTTAAGGGAAAACATTTCAACATTTGCAGCATAATGAATTAGAAAGGCACAGATAGGCTTCTTTTTTTTTGAAGTTCCCAGACTAACATCTATCTGTCTGTGTTTTATTCTCAAATAAAACCTTTTTCTAAACCTTTCCAAAGGCACAAACCCTCCTGATAGAAGTACTCGTTTATCCAGCTCCGATCAGCGGGGTTGGGAAGTGAGTGTCTCTGGAAAGGATTAGGAAGAAATCAAATAAAATCTGAGATTTTCTGTTAATCATGAATGTCCAAAAGAAGTGTGGATATTGAAGAGAAAGCAAGAGACATTTCCACAACTATTAAATAAGACTGTTATAACTGCAAGTCTAGAGGCCCAGAGTCAGGTGTCCTGCAAAATAATTCACAGAAAAATTTCCTATGGGGTAATACATTTTATATCTTACATTTTCAGATTCTTGAAGAGATAAGCAGAGCAAATAGCTCATTGATCTCAGGACAAAACCTTTAAAAGAAATGTTAAAATTCAGCACCAACCAGAAGTATTGCAGTATAACCTAAAATATTCCACTTGGGTTGGTTATTTTATTGTCCTGAGAGAAAAAGAAAGTTTCTTCTGACTGCACAGAAGGAATTTAAAGATTCCAAAAGGCAGCTGTATGACCAGTGCTAACTGCGAGCTATATTCTTTTTCTACAGCATTGAAATATAAATAATTAAAAAACTCCATAGACTTTGCATGGGATTGCTCATTTGGTGATAGCACTGAGAACATGAGAATACGTATAGTGAATGTATAGAACACAGAAAATAGCAAGGATCAACCCTCTCAGCTGATGTTAACCTATTTCCATTGACACACGAAGCAAAGGAAAATTTTGGCTACTAGCAAGGCCCGTACTAAAATCAGTAGTCTGTGAATACCCAAAAGTTTTCTCCACGTAATGTCCTGTTGCAGGCAGCTTTGCTGGATTGGTGACCCAGGCATTCAGGGTAGGAGTTGTGACAGAGACGGGCAGGAAATGAAGATGTGTGCAAAGCAGTGGTAATCGTCTGTAAGCGCCATGTGCCAATGCAATGTAGCAATGCTGAAAAGTGTTTGGAATGAGGACTGTGGCTGGCTTCTCTCTAGCTGTTAATAGGCCATGTAGGACAGAATGAATCCAGAAATATAAATCAGTTTCTAAACATTTTAAACAGCTTTGTGCCTTCTTTCATTGAAGGTAATAGCTTATTTTTCAAAACCTAGAAAAGCACATGAACTTTGAACTTACTGTTTTTTCTGATTCTTTCCAGAAAAATATGTATAATTAAGTTTCCATATGCAGATATTCTGCAGGACATTTATCATTGAAGCAATTATGCAATTACACACATTTTTTCATTTACAAAATAAGCATATCTATCTATTACTCCAGATGCATCTAATCAGGATAATTCTACTGCCCTGAGCTCTCGATACTTCCCAAATCAGGTTCTTGGAGTCTCATTTAAATATAACAAGCGTGTCACCGCCTTTATATTAAATTTACACTTGATGCTGACTTTTAAGTCAGCCTACTTGGCAGCTTTTGCTAATATAGTTGTGTGTTTCTCACCTACAGAGATACCTTTCCTTTACAGAGTTAATCTTATGCAAAGGTCTGCAGGAAAACCTGGAATTTGTGTCAAAACAGAAGCCAGGGAATTGCTTGATTCTTGATTCAATCTGACATAGCAAGCCTCGATTTGAGGCTTGAAATAGATTGATTTACAAATAAACAAATAGAGTTATAGAACTGAAAAAATGAATATACATCATACCACATCTTTTCTTGGAATACCAAAGATAGCCTGGGGTAATGAATGCATCCAGGATGAATATATTTGGATTAGCAATGCAATAAAAATTGGCATGCAGATACCTCTCAAGTATAAGAATCAAAGCCAGAAACAGAAAGAGTATGGGTGACAGCAACTGTTTCATGTCTTGTGTATGGAGGTTGGAAATACAGCATATTCTTTCAGAAAATGTAGGAAATACATGTGGTGTTGTGACAGATTAGCATTTAAAGTAAATGTATAGCAATTAGATAAGTTAAATAATGTTTTCACAGGGACTGCAATTTGCAAAATATGTGTTGGACTGGAATGGTTTATTAATACAGTTTGTTAGTAGGAGGCCGAGAATGATTTAAATTGGATTAAATTAACACAAAGGTTTCTTAGTTAAACAACATCTAGCTGAGGGGGCCAGCAACCATGATCAATTTCAATATGCCACAAAGATATCTCTGCAGTATGTACTGAAAAAATTATTTATATTATGAATATTCAAGACAGTTAATACAGCAATGATTGAAAAAGAATTTAAAATATTAGGATTAGATACTACACTATTTCACCACCTTTTCTTTCCTATTCAGGGAAAGAAAAAAGAAAAAAAAATTAGACTTGCATTCTCTGACCTTTAGATTTACAACTTACTCT
Organism: Pardalotus punctatus; assembly: GCA_013400915.1. Classification (NCBI taxonomy): domain Eukaryota; kingdom Metazoa; phylum Chordata; class Aves; order Passeriformes; family Pardalotidae; genus Pardalotus; species Pardalotus punctatus. The sequence goes on along the minus strand of VZTX01012861.1, from coordinate 89,008 downwards.
CCCAGTTTGTTTAGCATCTTTTCTACTTATTGTATATAGAGAATACAACAGCTGGAATAAGGAAATATTTTGACTGCTGTTACATCTACTAACATTCACCCTTGTCATATTTTGCACAGTACATTAAGCAAAAACACAACAGGCAGTTATTACAAGCCTGCTTTCTATTCCAGTGAATCTTTGTTAGGCAGGGGCAGGAGAGCAAGAAAAATGAGCAGAGGCAAAAAAACAGCAAAGAAACAAAACCCCCAAACCAAAACAGAATAATTACACTGTACCATATTAGGAGCAGCAATGAGGTTTTCGGAACCCCAATGTACTTGTTATGAAAGACATGACAAATGCAACATTAAAGCGAAACAAAAGAGAAATACTCTGAGAAAACAAACAAAAAAATATTGCTATCAAACCAGTAATCTAGGGATTGAGGAGCAGAGTGGAGAGATTTCCTGTGCCAAGATGAAGTACATCTTCCAAGTGCATTTTGCACACATTCTTGTGAGCATCTGCAATATGTTCTTTTTTTTTTTTTTTTTTTTTCTTCTTGCATATCTTCTCAGGACATAGTAAGCAGCTGTACTTCACTGACAGCAGAGGTGGTATGAGCTCTGCTGAGCCCCTGGGTCCTCCTGAGGGCATCCTGGGAGGATTGAAAGTCTCCTGTGACAGCCCGTGGGTACCAGCACGGGCAGCCGTGGCTCATTCAGCATCTGCCACAGCACACTGGGGAAGGGGAATGCAACCGCTGCTTCTGCAAACCATTTCTTTCCTCGTCCCTTTGCATTTCTTTTCCCTCCTTTTCTCTCTCCTCTAGTCTTCTCCTCCAATCTCTGAATAGTATTTGGTAAATTCTGCCTGCATTTGCAAATATTTTGGAGATGATGGAATTTGCCTTTTTGCAAATGTTTTGGCTGAAAAGGTAAAAATTCACTCAGAGTCACATTACCTGCAACGGTCAAAGTGGCTTTCTTGACATCAGTGTCTTACTCGTTTAAGGTGGTGCCAGTCTGGAAAGATGAGATATGGACTATTGTCAAGGGCCATTATAGTTTTGTGAGTTAGCAAAGAGATCTCAAGTTGAGTAAAATGGATTTGAAAAGGCAGGAGTAAACAAACATTGCCTTTTGCACAAAGGATAGAAGTGATGTTGTGAAAGGGCTATGCTCATGCAAGAAGATGACTGAGGAGTTCTGTCTAGCATCTCAAAAGACCAAATAAATATTTTAATTATTCTTAATGAAGTAACATGACTTCTAGTCATGTTTACCAAATTAAAAGGTCATAATTAATTTTCAGTAATTCAATATTATTGTAGATCTTCTGCAAGCTATAACTTCACCGAGAAAAGCACACTTAGTTGACATAGGAAAGCAGAAAAACCAGTCCATAGCCCACTGAAAATGCCAATGAATATATGCCTTATTTTGGTTGTGGACAAAAACTTTAAAATACTAGTAGTTTAAGAAAAACTGAAATTTTTAAAATAAACACCTACATATTTATCTGCATGTATTTTTTAATATTTGTTGCCATGCCCTATCCATATTCCACATGAAAAAAAAAATTGAAAACTAGGAATCATGACTGCTTTCAAAGTACTCAAGAGATAGTAAACCAAATCAATAGTCTATCTCTTGGCATGTTATTGAAATCTCCAGGAACACAAAGAATTTCCTGGCATCTCTTTGCATGAGAAATCTTCTATGTTATCCTTACTCCCACAAAGGTGAACGATTATAACACATTCTTTGGCCAAATCTTACTCACTGATAAGAGAGTGTCTGAGGAGCCAGAGAAACCCATTTCTTCCAAGGTGTAAACCAAAAGGTCACCAGAAAAGACTGACCATCTTCACTACAGAAAATGCAAGCAAATATCAGTAACCTCTTACCATCAGTATGATGTTATTCCAGCTATCAAAGATATACTCATAGTTATACAAGGCAAATGCATTAAAAAAATCTGTTTCTGATCTCTGCTAATAAGGTTTATTGCTAGGAAAAATATGGGCTTAATATTTTAGCTGGACAGAGCAAGCTACAAAATTTAAATGAGGCTGGAAACACTGGAACATGCACACCTTCATCAGCTTCACTGGAGATTTCTCTGAGCAAGAGAACAGAGCACACCACTTGTTTTGCTCTTGTCTGGCACTGAAACTTATTTAGGAATTTCTTCTGTGATAAGGATTAAAAAAAAAAAAAAAATCAGCTTTCTAGTGCCATTCCAATTAATTTCATGGAGATTAAGTGCTACTTGGCTAAGTTTGTATGTCTTGATTCTGTCCAGGACAGGGTTAATTTTAGCAGTAGCTGGCAGAGGGCATGGCCAGGAGATTATTCTATACCACCTCACGTTTTCCTAGGGTAAGAGAAAGGGAGAGTCTTCTGGAGAGTCAGGGTTCTGTGTGATCGAGAATACATGGCAGAGGCAGAAGTCTGGTGTTGTCTATTATTGGGTTTTTTTGTTTTCTCTCTGAATAGTTTATTTTCTTATACCTTTTGTAATAAATATGGTTGCTGCTAGTGTTTGTTTCAGCTCATTGCTTTTTCCAGTTCTTTATCTCAGCCTTTTGTGCCTCCAATTGGAGAGGTGAGGGGGAGCAGCGTATGGTTTTATTGGGAGTACTAAACTGGAGAATACCATTTCTAAACCACAACATCATGTTATTTATCTATTATTTTATAAGAAATTACATCTTTAGCCAAATCCTAAGCAAAATAACAATATTAGAACTAATTTTTGTCTTAAATCCTTGTTTTCCCAAATTAAAACAAATAAAAAATAAGTCCCAATTATAGCAGACTTAAAACAGACTTTAGTAACCATCTCATCAAATTTCTGGATGATATATTATTTAGTTCTATAAAGAAAGAAATTATCTTTAGGGTTCCTCAAACTCAATATGGAAATAATAACATTATGAAGACCTGATGATGATAATTGCAATGATGGAGACCAAAGAAAATGCTCTGTAATTATCACAAAAAGCACTCAGACCTTTGAATACAGGTTCCTGAAACTCCACTCTCCTGTTCGATAATGTCTGGAGTGAACTGCACGGTGCTATCAGAGTATCATTTCCCCATTACAACCTGAATTGTTTAATAGTCCCATTTCAGAATTTTCTTCAAATGAAGTCTAAAAGCAGTCCAAAAAATTGAGAAAATGTAAACAGCAGAGTCTATATGACAAAGATATGTATGGGGGAGTTTTCCCCCTAAATACAATTTTGTTAATGTAATACATCAGGAAGTATGGTCGCAACATTTAAATATTAGAAAATTCAGCTAGAGTGGAAACAGAGTGAAATTCTTATATATATATATTCCTTATGCTTGGAATATCATTCTGAATTTAAATTCTCCCTTGGCTGTTAATACTCACAAGTGAATAAGTTTATAAGTTAGGCTAATTTCATGTGATGACAGCAAGCAGCCCCACACTGACAGAGGCTGACACACAGTACAACTAACACAGAAGCAACGTGCAGTTCCTGTCAGTAACAAAAGACATGTTTTCAGCTGAAGCCAGTACCTGCTAGTATGCCAGTGTGCCAGCAGCCAGCTCTGAGCACATTTGCTGCAGATTTTTAAGACTGTCACATCACTAAATCAAAGTTGCTCAGTGGTTGCCAAATGTTAGCTCATTAAGCTGAAGGAATTACTGAGTAGCCTCAGAAAACAAGTTCAGAGAGAAGTACATGAATAAGACAGTATCTGCTGACTTACTTGTATGGAGCCTGGTACATCAGCAGTTGCTCCAGTTCCTCTGTTTTGGACAAGGCTTTCAGGTTTAGAATATTCAAGAAAGCCTGGGATGCTTTTTTCTTAGCTACTGCTGATCCTCTGAAAAGCAATGGCAACATTGACAACGAGGTAGAATGTTTTTCCTAGAAACAAAAAGTAAAAACTGTAACTAAACTTGCTTCAGGGAAAAATTATCCAAATAAATAAGAATTGGGTTGTCAATCAGTGTGCCTAGGGAAGATTTTTGAGGTACTATGAGCAAAAGAGAAGACATTTTACGTGCAATACCTAAAACTGCCATATTGGTATATTCCTTTAGGAATTTCTGATTAGCTTCACTTCCAGATTTATCATCCAGTGAAAATTATTATTTTTGAAAACCCTCAAAACACAGTCGTAATGCTGGCACAGACAAGGAACCCCTGAAAGGTAGGGAACACCGGCAGTGAGGAACAAGGAATAAATGGGTGAAAGTGCAGAACGTGGACTGCTTGCTGCTGTTCTTTCCTTTTCTTGAACAACAGAAAAAGAAATCTATTTATCTGCTAATACTGTACCAGAAAAATATATTATAACATCAATTTATTTTATTGAGTGTACAAGTAGCCAACATTAAGCAGATTTGTGGGTTTAAAAACTGTTTTATTGTGTGTGTCTGAGGAAATTTCTCTCTTCTAGATAAAGCAGCACTTCAGCTACACAAGGAGTGTATATGGCACGGCTTTATAGGAACCATTTGGCACATGCTCTGCTTTCAGATTTGTACAAGTGAAATCACATTTGATGGCACTACAGCTATAATTTACATCAGCTCTTGGCCTAACTGTGCTCTGAAAACAGCTGCAGCATACCATGGCAATGGGGAAACACCACCTGACATTCCCAATGTCAGGATGTAAATCTAGGGTATCCCATTAGCAGCAATCAGCTTCTCGAGACTGAGTTGAAGACAGTGGGATTGTTGGGCTGGAAGATCTGTGTGAAAAATTGAGGTGAAGGCTGCAGTAGAGTAGGGAGTGCTAAGAAAGAAGGCAGCATGGGGATTCATTTTTGAGGGCCTGTTTACACACTGTGAATGCAGTTAAAAAGTTAATTTTGTTTCAGTGTGACTTATTTCCATTGCATCCAGAAGAAACTGTGCGGGTTTGGCTCTCATATAATTGGCTTTATGGTCAGTGGTTTTGGAATAAGATGTTAATTGACCACCTTTAGTCACAACAACTTTAAAAGAAACCACTCTGCTTAGGCAAGGCCTTATCATTAAAGTTTTTCTTTATGAATGTCTCCATGAAGATCAGATATAATTTTTCCAGTTAGACCAGTCTCAGTCTAAATAAACCTGCAAATAAGATGACCCGAGGAGCAGGCTCTCTTGAACTTTACCAGAGAGATTCAAAGTAGGATCTGCAGGAAGACTGCAGGAAGGTTTGCAGGAAGATGGCTTCATCTACACACACAGGCTGATGTGGCCACAATGAAGATCCGTGTGTGGCTTGCAAAGCCAGGTGACTTCAGCCTGGCTCTCTGACCCTCGTGAGCTGGCCAGAGAACACTCCCCTAGAGATTTGAGGCTTCAGTGTGTGCCATGAGACAGCACGTCAGCTCATTTTCACAGACCTGATCTGGGCATATCCACAGCCTCGGGAACAGAATAGGGTCTTGGCTTTTCCCAGAACTAAACTATAATCCAAGCCTCACAAAAAGAGTGTGAAAAGAGAATGAATCAAAGGTTTTTAATGTATCCGTGAACTGACTTCTCATCTCCCTCCTTTCATCCCGTTTCATTCCTTAACGTCTGGGATACTTCAGAAGGAGCCAGTCACACTGAATTTATAAACAGCCAGACCAGGCAAACTGTCACAGGAGCGGACCACGGGTGGAATACGATATTGGGGGAAACAAAATAGTTTAAGACACTGACACTTGCTAGCCCAGAAATACAGCGTGTCATCATCTCAGCTGAGAGTGTGTGTGTGTCAATCTGTGGAATTCAGTTCCTACTTAAACACGTGATAAGCCCTTTCTAAATGTCTCCGTCACCTGCAGAACCTCTTTATGTCTGATTTGCCAGCTGTCTAAATCTTTGTCTGTGCTTGTAGATTGCTGTCTGCCCTAATGAGCCCTGACAACTCACTCTGCTAAGCTCCTCCTCTGTGAGAGCTCAGACACCCTTAAATGAAAGTAAAATGTACGTTTCTCACAGGACACATTTCTCTCTGAGCGTCTCTTGAGCACATGCAGATTCTTCAAATGTTTCTCCTGTGAATGGTGATACACCACCATGTTGTCTGAAGCTGTGTGGGGAAAAGGCTTGGCTGAATTTAAACTGGAGGAGCTTGGGGATTGGTTTGGTTCTCATGCTGACAAATTTGTCTTGGACTGTGGAAATAAATGCTACCGGAGATAACAGGTCTTAATTTGTTGAGTTCTGGCAGAAGCATCTTCACCAAAGAAAAGATTTCAAAAGCTTTTTACAATCAATTCTGAAATGTTTTCAACTGCAGTTTTTAAGGGTAAAAAAAAAAAAATAATATTTCCAATTATTAAGTCCTTCTGCAGAGAAACAATCACTTCTGCCCTTCTGACCTCAAGTTCTGTGCCAGGGCTATGACATATCCTAAACTACAACTCAGTTTTGATTTAGAGATCAAGTCAATCATTACAGTGTATCCAACACATGGCAATAAAAACTGCTGAACTGATGACTCAGCAGACTCATTATTTTCAGATCTACTGTGAGATGAACCTGGAAATACCACTCTTCCAGTAGTGATTTCATATTTTATCTATTTCTTCTACACAAAATGTAAGCATACTTTCCCAAGGCAGTGAAAAACTGATATATTTAATCTGAAAATACCCAGATCACCTATATATTTGCATTCAAGCAAATTAGTTTAGTAGCAGAAATATTTGCTGAAATAAATGAATTTAATGTGGCAAATTTGCAGAGCGATCATTTAAAATTATGAATGTCAACACCAGGAAACAGAATCTAACAGCAATGCTTACCCAGTCATGATAAGAATACCTGTACATGCAGTCAAAAAGCCTAGAACACAAATATTCTCAGTGAATGCCTTGGCAGTTTGCTACTAATCAATAAATTTCTGCAGTCATTGAATTTTAAACTCAGGAAATCACAGAGCACAAGCACCTTTGAACACAAAAAAGCCAATGCACAGAGAATTTCAGAAGCACTCACCCATCTTCTCAGAAAAAAATGCTTTTCTTGCATTGCTGTCCATCACTGTTTAGACAATCTATTCTGGATACACAAATTAACACCTTTTATTTTGCCCTGATGAATTCCACCACATTAATACCAGATTCTAGATCGCCTGCATAGCACACTGTGATTTCGTGCTTACCAGGAAGAGCAGCTGGGAGACAGTCTCCAGTTCATAATGGCCAGGCATTTTGGCAATTAGATGAAGCTCTGCAAGACCCATGAAAGTGGCCCAATGTTATTGGCTGGTGATAACTTTCTTTTCAGAGATTGATTCTTTTTCATTATATTCCTGGCTGAGTGCAGGTGTACAGAATAATAGCCCATGGCAACAAAAAAGATGAAAGTCAATTACAGCTGGAGATGAGAAAGAAAATTCATTTTTAGGTCGTGTTAGCTGTTGCCCCTGCGAGCACAACGACATGCTTTTATCACGTAAGAGCAAAGAAAGTCAAGGTGTAATCTTTGCTCTTTAACCCTCTTTCTGCTTTATGCAACACAGGAAGTATAACGTTTTTTAATATATCTATATGTCTTCGGTGCATGTCAAGTTGTCTGCCTGAAAAGCAACTCAAAAATGTTATTTTGTACCACAGAGTACAGATAATTCTGGCAAAGCGGATTTTCAGAATTCAAATCTGTATCCAGGCCTACTATTTAAACACATTGACCTTCCTCATCACAAGATTTTATGACTTTTATCCATGTGGGAGGAAAGAAGAAAAAAAAAGATACCGGAAATTTAAAGGTTTCCTGGAATCTCCCTTCCTTTCTCCAACTTTTTTAAACAAAAAAATAAAGAAATAAAAAAATAAAAAAAAACCAAAAAACCAAAAAACAAAACCCACCAACCAACCAAAAAAATTTCCCTACACACAGGACTCTGATAATGCCCTAAAATTTCCCCATTTTTTATGGTGTCAATAGACATTAAAAGTAATCTTTTAAAAAGCTGAAATATTTCATTTCCGCTCCTGAATGGAATAATGAGATGCGTAGTTCTTTATGGAAGTTATCACAGCAAAATGTTTTAAACTCCCTCTTATAATAGTGGATTCATGTCGTAATACACCAATATGATATATAGTGCATGTTAATTTAATACTAGAATAAATCACATTATTTGTATTACGGACTGAATTATTAATCTCCAACCCACATGCTTTCCTATTCCATCAGGCAGTTCAATAAGCAAATGCAGTAAAGGTTCATGGTTTCTCCCCAAGACAAAATAATTTGCTTTAATTACTAGTTTTGTTACTTTTTTTGCACATTACTTTCCCACATATTTGAGTAGTAAGCACTCTGGTCCAAACTGTGCTATTTCTGACAGAAAGTATTATTGCTATCTCTAAATTTGGAATAAAATATATTGGGAGATGTTCTGAATGAGGACATCTTTTCCTGTATTTTATTAAGAATTTCAGAAGAAGAAATTAGCAAACAGAGAACTTAGGTTTTTAATTACAAAGAGCAGTGCAAAATCATGAGAATTGTTAGAAATGTCAATGTTTCAGAGACTTTCCTTTTAACCTGAGTAACCATAATCTGTTCCTGAGGATACAGGTAATGAACCAAACTGTACTCAGCAATGCTAGAAATCAGCTACACAATACCAGTATGGGAGGATGCAAGCCACTGAAACCAGCTACAGCACACAAATAACACAGAGAGGGAAATAAATAACCTGTGTTGTGAAAAGTACATAAATAAATTTTTATTTGGCTTTGTTTTCTTAAACAACAACAAACTATGTCAAAAATAGACAGCATTTGTGCGCATATATGCAGATACAAACACAGAGAGGCACACTTGAATGCACTCTCCGTTGTATGACGCTTTTTTTTGACAACGACAGAACCACAGAATGGTTTGATTTGGAAGGGACCATACAAATATCTAGTTCCCACCTCCCCTGCCATGGGCAGTGACCACCTTTCACACGACCTGGTTGCTCAGAGAGTTCCATCCAACCTGGTTTAGAATGCTTCCAGGGACAATGCATCCACAGCTTCTCTCTGCGGCCTGTTTCAGTGCCTCACCACATTCATGGTAAAAAATTTATTCCTAATATCTAATCTAAAGATGCTTACTTTCAGGTTGAAGTCATTACCCCTTTTCCTATCACTTGTAAAAAGTCCCTCTCCAGCTCTCTTGCAGGTCGCCTTTAACCCATTAAATGTATTTTCTTTTTTCGAACTATAGTCTCCTTTAGACCCTTTTGACTGTGCACCCAGGCTGAATAATGACATGCATCTACCTAAACACATGGAGAGAGCACTATGCTTCATTTTGACTCTCAATTTGCACCTGAATCATATCATTATATAGAGCAACATCACACAGTGGATGAAACTTTCCACGTTTAGTATTTTGAATTTCATTTAGAAATAAGAGGTAAGCAAGGAGAGTTCAATAGGAGATTAGAAATTGAAAAAAACTCTTATGAAACTCACTTTAAAAAACCCGTCAAAACCGGACTACCTTCATTTATTAAATGTGCAACATACTATTTTATTTAAAATTGACACAAGAGTGTAGTGTCATGGTTTAAGGATGGCACTCTTCAATTTAGTACCCCCCCCCATATACAGGCAGGCAAACCCCTGTGAGACCAGTAGGGTCCTCTGCAAGGCAGTTCACATGCTAAAATTATCCTAAGTATTTACTGATTACTTCAAAGACAACATTAAAGTGTTGCTGAAGAAGATCTGCAGATGACATAAGGCTTGACAGATTGGTAAGCCCTGAAGAGGTAGGTAGAGACACAGATCAGACAGCCTCTGGAGAAAATAATTTAGTTTAACCAAACTCAAAAATGTCAGCAATACACATGTACCAGGTAGGTGAAGGTGACTCTTTGGGAAAACGGTGAGAAAGAATTTGGGAGCCACAAGAAATGATAAGCAGAGTGTAATGATAATACAGCCAGCAATATCTTACTTGGATTGTAAACTTAGATATCTTTTACATATGGAGAAGTTATGTCACTCCTGCAGATATCACTGATGAGGGCTTCTGTTCTCCCAGTGCTTCCCAGAACTCCTTCCCACCTGAGTCTAAACACACAACCCTTCCAAGAAGTTACTTCTCACTTGTTACATCCTTCACAGCTACATGCATCATGACAAATTAAAGCTGTAACAAATAAAAAATGTCAGTTACTTTGACCTGTCACAAATATTTTTATAATGATAAGACTCCTCCTCCTTTGCCAAGAAAAACCTACCCTTTATTTCCATAATATTTAGGAGAAATGGCACTGACATAAGGTCAACCTAGGCTTGGGGCCAAGAATAAGGAAAAAACAGCTTCTGACTAGATTAACTTTTAATGTCTGACTCCTTTCCCGGGAATACCTGAATTAAATCTCATGTTCTAAACACATCAGTTGTCTTGGTTTAAGACTATTTAAGGGGGAACACTCCAAAATTAGTTTCCCCCCTTTGTTTTAACCAATCCCTTTCCACCAATAAGGAGAAACAAAATGCGAGGAGATATAAGTGAAAAAAAAATAACAGTCTACTAACAAGCAACACTGCAACAGGCAAAACATAACATTAAATAATTGCTAGATAAAAAATTGCTAAACCTCACAGACTGAGAAACTTAAAATGGTCGAATACACCTCCCTCCCAAGATGGCAGCTCCCTCATCTGACCTCATGGCTTCAAAGAAAAAGGGAATATGGTGACTGCCCCTGCCCCAAGATGGAAAATTTGATTAATATAATTAACCACTTCCCTAATTTAAGCAACGCACAAAACCTATGTAGAGGAATCTCTGATAACATTTAACATTTACTGTTATTATTAATATTAAAAATTCAAGATTCTTCTCCAGCGCTTGCTGAGTGACCTGATACCCAGCCATCTTCTGAGACTGCAGATATGGATGATTGCCTCTCCTGCAACAGAAACAGTCAGGTGAGTACCACTCAAGTGAACCTTTGCATTTATGCAGAGACATTTTGAGAATCCTTATAGTATCAGAGCTACTGGACACTCTCCTGCCTGGAACTCCAGCTCTGCAGCAGGGGCTGCCAGAACAGTGAATTTCTAAGTTATGTAGGGCAGGTGTGATGCTGAATGGCTCTCTGTGGCTCATTCTGTCCCACGCAGTAACAATTTTGATGGCAAAAGATATGCCATACATATGCAGGAAAGGTTTTCAGAGCTGCTCATAGCCTTGGTGTCTTGTAGGCTGTGATTCAGGGAACTCATCAACAGGGAATAAAGTGAAATTGAAATTGAGCAACTCATTGTCTATTGAGACACTATTATAAATATAGAAGGTAAAAAGTGAGAGATGAAAGTGTAAGGTCCCAAAAAACTCACCCAATGAAACTTTTAAAAGGGTTTGCAGTTGTTCACGTACTCTGAGTTATGGAGAGATACTGACAAGATATTCTCAAGAGGTCAAAGCAACAGAAAAGACTTGAGTGGCAACTTTGGAGAATCAGAGAACTTTGGCAAAATGTTCAGAGCAGCATTCAGTCAACATGAAACACTTCCCAAAGCATTAAATTAACCCATTCAGCTTCAAAATATCTAAGCTCATTGTACTTTAAGTTACTCTAAAATGCCAAGAAGAGGGAATTAGAAGAGAAAGAAAGACAGGAAGGATATAGAAAAGGACACATATAGCTACCAGCTCCTGGTTTCTAGTGGTGTTCAGCTGATTGAAATTCCAAGAGGAGGCAGGGGCAAGATGTGCTTGCCTTGCGTTCAGCCCTAAAGACACCTTGGCCTTCCTGGGCCCTTCCCCCAGGTGGGACTTCTGGTCATTTGGCCACTCAGGAGCTGGGCTAGAGGGTCCAGAGGCAGGTATGGGGCATTGCCTCCAGTGTGCCAGGGATTGGCAGCCACTGCTGGGCTGGGACTGGGGGGTTGGGGTGCCCAGGGCAGGGCACTGCCCCACCTGAGCAAGGCCCCACCTGTCCCTTCCCACACACATGCACCCCAAGATGTCTTGAGACATCAACCTTTCCAGTCTCTCACAAAAAGACAATTTAAACACCCTGTGTAAGATCTCCTGGTGCAGGTCATATTTGTATGTGCCGGTAAGTGTGCACATGGAGATATCTCAATACTGATCCAGAGGATTCATGGAAGGATAATCTAAATGAAAAAAAGAGTTAGTATGTGGAAGCAAAGACTAAACGCAAAAAGAAGCATTCAAGGAAATTTAGTAAGGGTGACCCACTTCTCTGAGGAAAAACCTGACAAAGTCAAAACCAGATCATACTACAGTAAAATCTGATGACAAGAAGCCTTCTGCAGACTGGATGGACAGTCACACTGAGAAGCACTTTAAAATGAAGAAATTCTCTGTAGAGTAGGTATGCTCCTACACTGAGTAATGCTTGGGAAAAAAAAAAGATAACAGTATCAGAAGATGAAATTCAAAATTACAGACATACCACAGAAAGAGAACAGCATGTCTCTGCAGAGCCATCCCCTGAGAAATACTCCTTATTTGATTGTTTTTTGTGTCCTGAGCTTTAGAGAACACTGAAAATCTTCACTTTCCTTGAGAAAGTGAAAGTCCTCGTTACAAAACATAGATGACAATTTTCTTCCCTACATCCCGAGACCTGGCAGGTGCATCCCAGAGAGGTGCTAGGATGGGCAGGAGGCTTTTTTCCCCCACAGATTCCCAGTAACAACCACATCCCCTTGACTCCAGAAAGCCACTCCTATGCAAGATGTTTCTGAAAGGCATTCCTTCACAGAAGGCAATACATCCATTCTGAAACCTTCCCTCCACTGCTGCTGAGGGGAATACAGTATCTCCACAGGGGTACTCCTCCCCTGCATCAGGTACCTCCTTTCTTCTAGAAAGCTCATGTATTGACTCACAGCAGTGATACCAAAGGGTTTCTAAAGGAAATCCTCAAACTGCAAGGTCAATTCTTGATGTAAGTTAACTGACTAGACTGAGATGATATTTGTTCCCTCATGTTTGGTATGTGCCATGGTATATTTTCAATTCATTTGCTCAGCTGGATTTTTGACCTGAGAGCTACATCTGCCTTGTCTTGTTCACATCTGAAAACTCTTATGAGAAGAAGGTTTATAATTCACAGAAAAAGTTGGGTCATCCTTTCCTTTGAATAACTACAAGTCATGCTTAACAAGTGTTTGACAGCTCTGAGAAATGCTTGTCTTTCCTAATAATTTTAAAGACTTAATATTATTTTAATAGTATTCCTTTAAAAGAAGTCAAACCAAGACTGTTCCCTTGGTGTTTTCTGCTATAAGTGGGATAGTATTTTCAAAGCTATAAAATGGAGTTTCAAGGGAAAAGCTTTTTATGGCTACTTTGATAACTGCATATTTCATGATAATAGGAATAGTGGTTTATTCAAGGACAGGAGGAGTAAAAGCACCCAAGAAAGCACATGGAATACCATACCTTCCTCCAACACATTTGGCAATTTGGATGCTACAGTCTCTGCCATGATTTCTGTATTTGTAAGCAAGTAGGTTTATAGGGAAATCCTAGATCCCTTCTCTGTACTCTCCCTAGTTCTGCAACATGAGGTAGCCAACATCATGGGTCATTATGTACAACATTTTTTAATGTTCTTGCCTTTTTACCTCAGTAGTGGCATGTATATAATGTCAACATGATTACTAAAGGGAAACGTATCTTTTTGCAAAAGAGGACTGCATGTGCTTTTGTAAAAATAGGTTTTGAAATATTTTGTACAGTCTTAACATGAGCAGAGATGTATTCGTTCTCTCTCCTGAAGTTTCATATGCAAGCTACAAAGGATGTACCCCAGAAAGCCAGGGAATTATGTGAAAAAGCTCTTGACAGTTGGCAAACTTTGTCCTTGTGCAATAGTCACCAAGGGTCAGGCACTGTTCCTGTCAGGCATGGTCAAATATAACACTGCAGGACTGATGGATATAGATGGAAAAAGGTCTTTGTTACCTTTTTATAGGTCGATTTTTGTTCATTTGCTATTGCAGATACTCAAAACTTTGTTCATAATATGAAGTGAATTTGTTCCAATGAGAAAAATATGTAAAATATACCTATTGTAAATTCATGACCTTTATGGGAAATAGATCCATCTAAAGTGGAAAGCTATAAATTCAAAGCAAATTAAATTTTTAGAAGTACATTTGAAATTTTCCACATCCAGTTTTTAAAACTTTCCATTGTCAAACTGCAGTCTGAAAGGTCTCCTTGCCTATTACACAGTTCTCAAATCATACTGATGTTATTGTTACAACCTGTTGGAAACAGTAGCGTGGGGGTTTTCCTTTTACTAACCACCTCCTAAAAAATTAGTTACTCTTCTAGTGAATAATTAGACATAATTTGAATCTCCAAGGAGCTCTACATGCTATTCTCCTACTTCTTGAAATAAAAGCTACAATCTAAGCTCCCAAGCAATTTGAGTGGTAGACTCTTCCTTGGACATAAATTCTAAAGCATTTTGCTGCAAGAACTTGATAATCTGCTTTCAAGTTTGTATTAGTTTCTTACTGTTACTTTCAATAAGTGAAAGTCACAGCGAAGGCTCCATAAAATCCAATTTATACAAGTTTAATAAGCCCCATTGCGAGTAATTTCTCAGATTTTCATAGTCCTTTTATCTTGGAAAGTGTGTAGGTAAGAAAACAAAAACCCTCTCAAGCCCCACGTTCTTGCAGCAGCGCAGACAACAAAGGCAAAACAACAATTTCCTCTGTCATGCTGTTGAGACAAGTCAACATTTTGCTCAGTGAGAGGTTGTGAAATCTTACACGGTGGGAAATGTTTCTTTGTTGCATAGAAGCTTGGTGTTAAGAGATATGCTTTCAGTTAGAATGGACCTCATGAGAAGCTGCTGAAGATGATCTCAGTGCTACCTTGCTGGCAGAGCCATCAGTTGTGGCAGTGACAGCAAGTGGCCCTGTAGCTCAGAGCCACGAGGCATTTTGGATTTCCCCAGTATGCATTCAACCTATGCTTAAACCTGTCATGCCATTCCTGAATGAGACCATACAATTAATGTCAGAAATCAGTAAAGCTGTACAGTTAAAGTCAGCATGGGGAGAACGTGCATGTGAGAGTGACAGAATTAAGCAGTGATGCTGTTTCATACCCTCAGTTTTTTCCCTCACTGATCATTTAGTTAGTGAATGGAAAATGGGAATGTGGAAGTTATGACCAGGTGTCAGGGAGCTCTAGTAGCCCCAGCTAGTAACTGTTACTGAAAAGGGGATCTAAAGATCATGGATAGATGATGGAAAAGCTTGATGTTGCTTGGGAAGCTCTAAATATTGAGAAGCCTTGAGACTGGAAATCAATTACTAGTGTGGTACAAACGTAAACCCGTAAGAAAACAGATTCCAGACACCTAAACAGTTAAAGAGCTCCATTAAATTATTCAGAGGGAAGTCTGCAGTTCTCTTCTTTATGTTTCTAGTTCTTTTGATCTTTGAGTATTTGTTGAGGGATTATCCTGCAACAGCTGAGCATCTCAAATTTATATGCATGACTTAAAATATTTTGTCAATGTTTTAACATCTTAATATTTTTGCTTGTTTCATTGATATGAAATGATGGGAAATTACATTAAATATAATTAGGAACCATAACAATGCTCACCTATTATGCAGTATAAGCTAGTTTCCTTCTCAAAGCCTACACACTTTCTTGGTTTTCCTTTGGTGGTAAATAATTGCTCTTTGCAACTTCTGGTTTTATTTTGAATTAACATTTCTCCAGGGAGCAGACATCATTGTCTATGTTTGTTTTTACTCTAAAACAACCAACAGAACAAAATAAAAAGTTATGTGTGAAGAGCGAATGTTGGTGCTTACTTTTTCTTTCTTCTGAAAGAAATTCTTGATTTTGCAAACACCTGACTCTGTTACTGGCAGACTCAGAGACAGGTTAATTTCCAGGTGCAAACAGCCCCTACTCCACAAAACAGCCTACAGGTCCCCACTGTGCCACACAAAAGTGCCTGCTTCCAACACAGACTCGTGATTACTGTTCTCTTGCACGCCACACAGAGATGTGTGCCTTGTTGCCGGACTGCTTTTTTAGCGCTGACAGCCTCAGGAGATGATGAGGGTATCGATGCTTTACTTTTCTTTGGTGCATACCAACCTTTGATGGTCAAATGTCCCAGTAAGAACAAAGCATGCACAGCTCATTATTTTATATTTTTTGATTAATTTCATACCGTTTGCTCCAATTATCCTACTTCTTTCCACAACTAGTGTGCAGAAAACTTTTTGTTTCTGGTTTTACTCATAATGTTCTGATGCCACTGTGGCCTAATTCAGTGTGCTCCTTAAATAATCTTCATAATGCCTGGCTATTGTTCCCTCATTAGAAAAATTAATATTTTCATAGAAATTAGTGCATGACTCACCATGAACAAAGACAGTCTATCGACTGCATAGGGTGATAGGCGTTCTTAGGTAATAGATGGTTCAGTTCTCTTCTCACTCCTTTGACTTAAGACAATGTGGTTGTCACGACACAAATTGGCTTTATAGCAATGATCTGAAAAAAAGCCAGAAAAAAGAAGTCATATTTCAAATGTTTTACAGGAAGCACTCATAGGGTAGTGCTGAGGCCTTCCAAGTCCAAGCCAATGACTAAATCTCCTGTTCATTCCTCGTCACTAGGAGATGGCTTAGAAAAGAACACAGCTAAGGAAATGCTGTAGTCTTTTGAAATGGAAACAGTTGGATTCAGAAGTATAACCTCACATTCCATGTTTTGCAAAAATCCATGCCAAAAACATTCTCCTGTTTGAAGATAACATGATGACTGAATACAAAACCTTTGGTGGTTTTCTTACCCGAAATATTTGCAAGTTATAACTTGCTGCACATGTGGAGACTGCAAATGATGCCCACTCCGTCTCCAGGCAACTGCCATACATGATACATTTGGAGTGATTTTTTTAAACAGCTTTGTCACATTCCAATGAATGTATTATAATTACTGCCATCAGTATCACAACTGCACTGAAAATGAAGCCAAATGTAATTTTGATGGGAACTATTTCTCTGAAGGTGGGAAGAATTTAATGAATTTAATCTTTTATCTCTTAAGATAATATTCAATCACAAGGGTGAATGTGAGAAAACTTTTGAAAAATGAAGTTTAAAATAGTCTAAAATGCATGGGTTTGGGCATGAAATCAAGAGATTGATGCTAGAGAAACATGCTTTTAAAAATATGGATCTTTATTTGATTTTTCACACATCTTTAAAAGTAAGTAGTATTACTGAAAATTTCTGAAAAGTAATGAACAATATTTCAGGTGTACTAGCAGGTGCTTATTTGATTTTCCAACCAGTTAAATATTCAGTTTTTTAGTAACACAAAAGTGCTCAGCACTTAGAAGTTAAGAAAGAGAAAGTGGTTTAAATCATGTGATTTTGGATATCACAAGCTCAGGCAGGAAATCTTTGTACTACAAAATGGAACATAAATAGGCTCTGCTAATAATTACCAACTTGACAATAGTTTATTAGAGCACATGGCATAATTAGTAAGGTCATTCTAATTTATCTGTCATTTTGCTGAAACACAACATGGTAAAACTAAAGCATTTTTTAATTGTACAGTCATTAAGCAAACAACAAGTTGTCTTGTCAGCCGATAATTTAATATTGTTACATTTCTATTAGTTCTAACCAAATAAGATTTTAGAAACTTTTTTTATTTGAAAGAGAGATTATTTGTTGACTTGTGATAAGTACCTCTGAAGAATGTGAAAACGAATGATATGTGCATGCATTTCAACAATTTTTTAAAACTATAATTTATGATTATTCATACTGGAATCCCATCAATTACCAACATTCCTCTGTGTGTCCCCTGACTCAAGTTTAACAAACAATCACTATCACTGGCTTCCTAAAACACAGAATACAAAAAACTATTATAGGAAAATGCAAACCCGAGTCCATAAGTAAGTAGCATGTGGTCATTGCCAAGCCTTTTTTCCAGTTCCTGTACTGCAAGAAAAGCCTGAAGGCAGTATTTGATTCTTCATAAATTAATTTGATTTCACAACACATTCCTGTAATTTTTCATATCCTGTATGTCACAACCATTCTTCTAAAAAACAATATAAAGTGGATTCCAAATACATCTAAGCCTTGAACTTTTGTTGTATTTTTCTTGATTTCCAAACATAATTTTATTTCACAGTACATTACTTTCTATTACACACTTTTGTACTTTATCATTAATACCCCTTCATAATTCCAATAAATGAAACTAAATGTAGTATTGGCTGTTCGACTCCATACTTCAATTAATCTCACCATGTGTCAGACAGCTGAAGAGCAATCAAAGAAATGACTGCAACACACTATTGTTTCAATTTAAAAATTAAATTTGAGGGTTTTTTCTCAAACAATAATGCATTTATGTCTATAAATTGCTTAATGAATTGCCATCTTTATTATGCAATACCCAAATCTACAGCTTATTAAATAATGTGTTTCTTGTACAAATTAGCTACCTTATATGTGCCAAACACGGCATATTCTATATTTAAGAGAAGAATATCTTTATCATTAGCTCTTCTCAAGTGTGATACACCTGTTAATGTAAGAGCAGGCAACACTGCAAAATGCAGCTGAGCATCCTACGTGGGCATCGTGTTCTGAAAAATTTGAGGCCCTTGTGATGTTGTGCAGCTTTGTTGTATATTACATTATATCAGTTAGTGGAGACGTTTACATTGCCTTTACTTTTTATTTTACTGAATATCATCACTCAACACAATTTGAAATAATGAAAATGTGATTTACAGTGTATGAACTATATATGCATGCTCAGAGTCGGTTTCTAATTAATTCCTTTTCTTGGTCTAACTAATGTCAGCTCATAAGTGTGACTTGCCAGTGAGAGCAGAAGATGTGAGAAAAGTGATCTGGCTACCAGGGCAGATAATTTTAAAAACTTGAGAAAACTTGCTCTGCCCTCAAGGAAGCAGAGCACACCACACTGCCAAGCACCTCTGGGATCCCCTTCGGCTTTTCAAACGAATTCTGCTCTTCAGCGTTCTCAGTTCCAGCTCACCAACCTCTGCAGATGGCAACCTGTCTGCCATTGCCTGCCCCTTAGAGAAGCAGAGGCAAACAATTGCTTCTCAAACATGAGGAAGTCAATAAAGTCATTAGAGAGACCACCCAAGGACACCCAAGGGAGTGGATGATGTGGTGTCTGGGGCAAGCCTTTTCAAGTCTGTGCTTTATAATCCAGATCTCCAGGTCGTTAATCACTCTTCATAATTTTTAAAACAACTTTTTGGCAGTCTTGAGTAAGCTTTGGTAGGAACTGATGGAAACATTATGATTCTTATCTCCAAAAACCTACTTCTGACTATAAACTGGCAGATTCCCATTTTGTCATCTAATGATTTTACCCACAACCAGTTTCAAATGTTTCTCGTGCCAATCAGCCAAATTGCACATGCCTCAGAAATGTTTGCTGACCAGCACTATAAAGCATTGCATTCACAGGCATCTAAATAAAAACACGCCTCTGAAGGCAGTTCAGCTCTGGCATGCTATACATAGAAATCATGGAATGATTTAGGTTAGAAAAGACCTCTAAGATCACCAAGTCTGACCACTAACCTGGCATTGCCAGGTCCACCACCAAACCATGTCCTCAAGCACTGCATTTTAAGTGTTTTTTGAACACTTCCAGGGACAGCAGTTCCACCACTTACCTGGGCAGACTGTTCCAATGCTTGACCACCCTTTCTGTGAAGAAATTTTTCCTAATATCTAATCTAAACCTTCCCTTTTTAGAAAGATTTTGTTGAGCTCAATAAATACACATCTGTGGATTTTCTATATTTACCTACAAAGCTAAAAGATGAAGTAAGAATATTTCTTATTTACCCTTACATGTTTCTTATGTCATTGAGCATAAAAGAAGTGGTTGTGGCAGAGGGCACTTGACTGATCCACTGGCATAACTCAAAGTTGCTCAAAGAGTATGCTCAATTTTATAACAGGAGTTTGTAATTAGGCATTGCTCAGAGACACAGAAATACCTGACAGGTTTTTTGATTTAAAAATATTTCTCCTAGTTCCACTAAAAATCTGGCCAAGAAAAGTAAAAATAAAATTATTTGCATCTATAGCTCTCAAAGTAAAAGAGATACCAGATATCTTAGGAAACAAACATGAAAAACTCTTATTATTGACTGAGGTAGTGGCACTGAAGGAACAAACTGAAAAGAATAATAATGTTTGCAGAAGAGACCAGGCTGCTCACATCCTGAGGAGAAGTACCCATTTTGTGATTCACTTAAAGGAACAGCTCAAAAGTGACTTTGTAGGTGTATTCAATCTAAAAACAGGGTTAGCTATTGTATGTTAATCTGCAAAAAACATGAGTTTTTCCAACTTAGCGGCTCATAAGGTATTAAGTTTCTACCTAAGAGACTTCTAGCAGACAAGTATTTCTGCATAATGTAAAGGGAAGCACCTGTATCTTAAATTTACCAAAGAAAACACAGTAACTCTTTTTAGTTAATTTTCATTGTGTATGTCATGCAGTCCATATCTCAAATACCTCAGAGTCATTCACATATAAAGCAGGATTTTTGTACACCTGTCTTGAAATTTTTGGAATTATATCATACAGAGTTAGCATCTACAGTGCACATTCCTATATTATTAACCAGCTCTGCTGCTAATATGCCAATAACATTGAAAGTGGAAATAGTAAATTATAGGTTCTTTCAGTTGTACTTAAATTACTTTTGACCACAGTAAACAAACCAAACACCAAAAGAATTATCAAAAGGCTGTTCTTTCAGAAAATGTGAATGAAAAGGCTAGAATCTCTGGCTATACAAAGGAATAAGTGGAACCCCATCCCTGAAAATAAAGGCCTGTTCACAAGCAGGATACTCTTTCAGATTAACAGCTATATTACAGAAGGAGAAAATGTTATCTGGGGAAAGCCTGAGAACTTTTTAAAAATAATTTTTATGAGGATATATATCAAAAATTATTTAAAATGCCTATTTTTTATAATTTATAGTGTTTTTATGAAGAACCCTGCTGAGCAAGGCAGCAGATTAAAATAAAGTATGCATACAGCAAACTCTCCTGCTTCAGTCTTTACTGTTGTTGACATTAGTGTTGCATCAGCTTTGAGTTTGAAGTTGTGAGGTGTTGTGTTTGTGTAACAGGAGAGTCTCCCAAATAACACCTTCATCATTGACACAGAGGAAGAAAATATGAGGCCATTTTTAGCCACAGCACATATCTCACTACGCCAGAAAGAGGGAACTCTGAGCTTCCTCTGGCACCAGTACAGTTTGCCAAATGTACTACAGCTCATTCTTACAGGCTGTAAACTTCCATCATTTTAGAAAGTTACAGTGAAATTGAACTCAAATAACTGTACTCTTATTTTAGGCACTGAATAAGCTTGGCAAGTCGGACAAAGTCTCAGGATGTTGAGCATTTTCTTCATTCACAAAGTGTAATTCTTTGAGCAGCTCCCACTTGAAATGAGTAAAAAAAAGCTAGGGATGGGACAATTCCCAATACAATAGTTTAAGGAGAGCTTTTAGGAAAGTATAGATGCTTCTTTGAAAAATAATTGCTTCAAACTCCAAATTTTGTAATGCCTGAAAGAGGAGTCTATGTCTGAGCCATCCTTGCTTCCATATGTCCTGCCTATCACTGAAACAATAATTGCTGAGTTTCAGAGAAAGGGGCAACTCTGTTTTGCAAAATCAATTCAAGACAAAATTCAATATATTAAGATTTTCAGGTTTGACTCTCAGAAAATCTGTTTGAAATCTTTCCCTATCTGCCCTTTGAACCAAATGATGTTGATCCAGGAGCACAAAGAATAGTTAAGTAATTAGCGAATGCAGTTACTCCATCAATGGGTCATACTGAATGGATGATAGGAGAAGAGATAAAGCAGAAAATCAGTCTATGTGTCTAAGGTCCTTGCATTACCACTGTACTTTAGATGTTTTATAATACAACATGAAAAGGAAAGAATACCCACTAATGATACTTAATTGGCTGTTCAGTGTCTTCTCTCATTTTCTAGCTAAACTTTCAATGGATTATTGACTGGCTGAATCACAGAAATTGCTTCCTCTTCATCTCTTACTATTAAACTTCTGTACTTTGATGTATTTTGTCTTTGAAACTGTTTTATTGCATTTTGGTGGTGGGGTTTTTTTGTTTTCATGGGGTTTTTGTTTGGTTGGTTTTGGTGGTTCTTTTTTTTTTGTTTGGTTCGGTTTGGTTTTTTGTTTGGTTGGGTTTTTTTTTAAAGTTCAAACACCTAATAGCCAATCTAATGCTTTTCAGTGAAACTACTCAAAAATAGAAAGTATAAATACTATGCAAGTTTATGCAAACAGCAAATTAAACAAACTTACCAGTGATTCCAACTATGTATCTTAGGACAAGTATATTGAACATATGATTGTGGGTAACAAGATCCTGGAATATTCCAATTAGTTTCTGCAATCGTGATAATTCTTAAGGGACTATGCAACATTACTCTACCTGGGAAAGGAAAAATCTAATAGTAATCTGATAGAAAAAACATATTTCTTTCACTATCAAACAGTAAGAAGTAGTAAAATACACTGCTGATTTATTTTCACCTATTTTTGACACAGAGGTCTGTAGCTGTGCTAGTAGTAAGTTTGTTGCAGTTACGTGCAAACTTATTAAATTCTTCTGTTTGTACATGATTCGTATACAACAAATTCTTCACAGAAAATCAGCCAGGTCTTGCAGCAGTGTTCCTTCACATTTGTTTTAAAAGCTGATAATTCGTATTTATTCAAGTATTTCCTGACTATCTCTCTATAAATATTCTAGGTGACACACACAGGTCTCATGAACACATTTTTACCTGCCTTTGTAGAACATGTAACAGAGCTTTGGCAGTTGTGGTAGTCAGAGCTGTCCGGCAGCTGGGCACCCACTCCAGTGGGACAAGGGAGAGAACAGGAAGAGCAAAACCCAAGAAAACTCATAGGTCAAGATGAAAGACAGTTTAGTAAGTGAAGGAGATGGAATAAAGTGATACAAAGGCAACCATTTACCACCTCCCAGAAGCAGAACAGTGCCCAAGCAGTTTCTGAGAACCAACAGCTCTGCACAGTTCTTTGCTGATCATGATGTAATCTGGCATGGAATCTCCCTTCAGCCAATTCAGGATAGCTGTCCTGGCACTGTCCCAGCTCAGTTTCTTGCCCAACCCAGCCTACATGCTGGAGGGGACAGAGCAAGACCGAAAGAAATCTTTGACACTGTGCAAGCACTGTTCAGCAGTAGTCCAAACGCTGATGTGTTACCAGCATTGCTTTACAAAAATGAGCAGCCTGGTCTAGCAGAAGGTGTTCCTGCCCATGACGGAAGAATTGGAGCTGGGTGGTCTTCCAACCAAAACCAAATCAACCCAAACCATTCTGTGATTCTATGGAACCCAAAACACTGCACCGTACTGTCTGTTATGGAGAAAGTTATCTTCATTCCAATCAGAACAGCATTGCATGAAGACCTTGGCCTGCTGTATTTGTTTGCCCTGAATATACTGCACCTACTTTATGTTCTATAAAGTAGGTGTAGTCTGAGACATAATACAAAAGGCAATTTATATTTTGCTTTTTTTTTTTCCTCCCTGCAGGCTCACTATAAATGTGAGAATAAAAACTGTATTTATACACCAACATAATATGAAAAAGGCTCTTAAAAACTTACAAGCCAATGCTCAACTGCTGACTGTAGGTTTTATGTTGCACTCCAAAGAACAATGACTAGTTTTTTCCACACAGTCCAGAAAGAAAGTGGGGGGAAGGTAACTACCAAACTTCCCAGAGCTCCTGAGCATTTGTTTCCAATAGTGAAAACATTAGATTAAAGCAAAGTTAGCAGTAACATTATACTTTTGCAGAATATAGTGTGACATACATAGAGAATATTAAAATACTTTCTGCCTTTGAACTAGCTAAATCTGGTACACTTTATTTTTAATTAAATACACTATAGTATTCTGCTTTTGGTTGTGTTAAAAAAATCTTTGACATAACCTACTCCTGGCTGTAAACTGAATATAAACATGTTCTCTGCTAGGTACTAAAATAGCATGGATTTTTCGTAATATTTTTCCAAGGAGATACACAAGGTCCTGTATGCAAGGACAGAGAAAAGCAAATAATGTCAAACTTCAAATTCCAAAAGCATCAATATGCACCCTGAGAGGGCAGTGCGTGCTTGAAGGGCTCTTCCATGCCTGCCCCATGGGATGGGATCTCCTGGGGCATGGGGTCTCAACCAGCATGACGGAGCAAACGTGCAGCTATTTTTGCCTAGGGGGGAATAGGAACAGACTGACTGATCTACAGACCTGGTCAGAGCCCTGCCAATACTCACATTTTACATTTCATTTGTTAGATTAAATTGATAGTTTGTAAGACAGATGGTGTTTACTGCCCTGTTTTTGTTTTCAGAAATAGTTTATGTCCGAGCTGTACTTACCCACTTGGAATGGCAGGTGCCAATTAAAGAGGAATGTCATATTTAGTTTCCTGGGTGATCCCTACAATTGTATAGAAACATTGAAATTAAATAACCTGGCAAACATAGGTATAATTTTCCTACTTATCTCAGCCAGCCTAAAATCTACCTGCAGTAGTAGTATCCAGCATTCCCATCATGTAGTCTCTGTAGTAAAAGGGAAGGAAAATTATGAGAACAGACTAATATGATACCTGAACTTGCTCTTCCTATTTCTTCTCATGCTTCCTTTGAACAGATGGCTTTGTTCTGACTGATTCTTTTGGAGGTTTTAGCATTTCTGTAACTTCTTTGAAACAAGAGTGAATTCAGTCCAATGATAAAACAGACACAGAAAAGGCTGAATTGCGAGGCACAGAGATTTCATTTAGATTTTAATTTAGATAAGATACTGATTATTTTCTCAGACATGGTTCTTCATGATCCTCAACTGGATCAAAATGCCAGTACAATTATGGAAGTTCTAAACAATTGACACAGATTTCCAGAGAAGTCTTACAAACCCCTCAGTGCTGCTATTCTCTCTTTTGTGGCAATGTTGTTAAAAACAACATTGTTGACGAGGAAATGCGCTATGAATGAACAGGAGGATTGCTGCTTTGTCACACATAAGAGGTGCCCTCCAGGCACTCTTGATTACAGAGAGGAGCCACATAGCTTTTCAGTAATAGCAAGGACAAAGTTATAAAATACTCATCATATAAAAATATGAGAAACTCATCATATCCTGCACTTCCTCAGTAGTTCAGAAGAATTTTGGTTTGGAGAAAACTGTCACTTAGTTAAACTATCGAGACAGTTTCTAGTCATTAACTCTCATGGTTATCAAAACTCCAATTTACCTATCTTGTTGAGTGGGAGAACACTTTTGCACCACAAAGGACTTGAACAGTAAAGTTTCCCAAACTATTGGGGCCTCTAGAAGAGTTATTCCCCAATACACAGAGCAGGTGGAGAAGGTAAATAGATAAGGTCTCCTCCTCCCCGGATACACCAGTGGCCTTAGAACAACTTTGCACAGAGCTCCTGTCAGTGGGGCGTTAGAATTGAAGGTTTTAGGCTTTTTAAGAAAGACAGGCTAGGGAATAGAGGAGGGGGTGTAGCCTTCTACGTCAATGACCTGCTGGAGAGTAAGGAATTGCCTGGGGAAGGATGAGGAGCCAGCCAAGAGCTTGTGGGTCAAGATTAAGGGGAGGGCAGGGACAGGGGATGTTTAGTGGGGGTCTGCTATTGGCCACCTGATTGGGAGGATAGTGTCAATGAAGCCCTCTGCAGGCAGATTGGGGTGGCCTCGTGCTCACAAGCCTGGGTCCTCATGGGGATTTCAACCACCCCGACATCTCTTGGAGGAACAAAACAGCAGGGCACAAGAAATCCTGGAGGTTCCTTGATTGGGAACGACTCTGACACAAGTGACTGGCAAGCCAACAAGGTCCATGCCTGGACCTTGCACTCACCAGCGGGGAGGAACTTGTGGGGAATGTGATGCTCCAGAGCAGCCTTGGCTTCAGTGACCATGAGATGGTGAAGTTTTATTTCCTAAGGGCAGTGAGGAGGACACACATAAAGTTCACTGCCCTGGACTTCAGGAGAACAGACTTTGGCCTCTTCAAGGACCTCCATAGTAAAGGATCATGGGATAGACCCCTGGAGGGCAGAGGGGTCCAAAAATGCTGTCTGAATTTCAGGGATAACCTCCTCCAAACTCAGGATCAATGCATCCTGGGAAGGGGGAAATTGGGCAAAAATGCCAGGAGGCCTCCAATGATAGATAAGGAGCTGCTGAGAAAACTCAGAGCAAAAAAATAAACTTTCAGGAAATGGAAACAAGGACCGTTGGTCTCGGAGAAATACAGGGGAATTGCACTGCAAGCTAGGGGCAAGGTTAAGGAAGCCAAGGCTCAGCTAGAATTGAGTCTGAACAAGGGTGTTAAGGATAGCAGGAAGGGATTCTGTAGACAAGTTACAAATGAAAGAAAGGTGGGATAATGTAGGCCTTCTCTGGAGGGAAATGGGAGACCTGGCTTCCCTGCACAAGGAAAAACCTAAAGATCTCAACTTCTGTGCCTCAGTCTTCAACAGCAAGTATTCCAGCCATGCCGCCCAAGTGGAGAAAGGCAATGGCAGTGACTGGGAGAATGAAGACCCTGAGCCCACTGTGGGAGAGGATCAGGTTTGAGACAGTTTAAGGACCCTGAATGTGCCCAAGTCCATCAGACCAATAATGTTCATCCACGGGTCCTGGCAGATGAAGTTGCTGATCCACTACCCATGNTGGCTTCCCTGCACAAGGAAAAACCTAAAGATCTCAACTTCTATGCCTCAGTCTTCAACAGCAAGTATTCCAGCCATGCCGCCCAAGTGGAGAAAGGCAATGGCAGTGACTGGGAGAATGAAGACCGAGAGGATCAGGTTTGACACAGTCTAAGGAACCTGAATGTGCCTAAGTCCATCAGACCCAATAACGTTCATCCATGGGTCCTGGCAGATGAAGTTTCTAATCCACTACCCATGATTTTTGAAAAATCATGGCAGTCAGGTAATGTCCCTGATGTTTGGAAAAAGGGAAATATAACCCCAGTTTTTAAAAAGAGGATAGCAAAAGACCTGAGGAACTGCGGACCAATCAGTCTCACCTCTGTGCAAGGTCATGGAGCAGATTCTCCTGGAAACTGTGCTAAGGCACATGGAAAACAAAGAGGTGACTGGTAACAGCCAACATGGCTTTACAAAGGAGAAATCATGTGTGACAAATTTAATTTTTTTACAGGTATGACAGGCCTCCAGCACTGGTGGATGAGGCAGAGCAACTGATGTTGTCTACCTGGACTTGTACAAAGCATTTGTTACCATCATGCACAAAATCCGTGTCTCCAAATTGCAGAAATATGGGTTTGATGGATGGACCGCTCAGTCAATAAACTACTGGCTGGATGGCTACACACAGAGAGTTGTGGTCATCAGCTCATTGTCCATGTGAAGGCCAGGGACCAGTGGTGTCCTCACATGGGTATTGGGGCCAACACTTTTCGACATCTTTGTGGGTGACATGGACAGCGGGATCAAGTGCACCCTCAGCAAATTCACTGACAGCTCCCAGATGTGTGGTGCAGTCGACACGCTGGAGGGAAGTGATGCCATCCACAGGGACCGTGACAGGTTTGAGGGTGGCCTGATGCAAACTTCATGAAGTTCAGCAAAGTAAAGTGCAAGGTCCTACACTTGGGTTGTGGCAATCCCAAGAACACCAAGGGTTTGGGTGGAGAAGACTTGGGGGTGATGGCTGATGGAGAACTCAGCATGAGCTGGCAGGGAGCGCTCACAGTCCAGAAAGCCAAATGTATCCTGGGCTGCATCCAAAGGAGAGTGGCCAGAAGGTCAAAGAAGGGGTTTCTCCCTCTCTGCTCTGCTCTGCTCTGCTGAGACCCCAGCTGGAGCCCTGAGGACAGTTCTGGTACAACCCCAGCACAGGGACATGGAGCTGTTGAAGCAAGTCCAGAGGAGGGCCACGAAATTGATGAAGACTGCACACCTGCCCTACGAAGACCCACTGAGAAAGTCGGGGCTGTTCAGCCTGGAGAAATAAAGGTTGCATGGAGACCTCATAGTAACCTTCCAGTCTCTGCAGGGGGCCTATAGGGAAGTAGCAGGGGGAGTCCCTGTAAGGAATTGTAGAGATGGGAC
This sequence comes from Pardalotus punctatus, assembly GCA_013400915.1. Lineage (NCBI taxonomy): Eukaryota > Metazoa > Chordata > Aves > Passeriformes > Pardalotidae > Pardalotus > Pardalotus punctatus. Next base: position 60,779 of record VZTX01012861.1, on the reverse strand, counting down.
AAGGAATAATGGGTACAAACCAAAAGAGGGGAAATGTAGGTTAGATATGATGAAGAAACTTTTACTGTGAGGGTGGTAAGATAATGAAACAGGTTTCTCACCTCTTGGGCTCCACTGTAACCAATGAACTAAAGAAAGAGGGAAGGAGAAGACAGACAGCATCACAGCCCTGACCCAGGGTTCTCACTAACCAAGGGGACCATAATCTTGTTTTACCTCGCATCAAGGCTGAATGTGTCCTTCATTCTTCCAGAAAGGCTTTGCTGCTTTTGGTACTATTGCCTCAGATGAGATGACGAACTACAATCCACTTCCAACATCTGAGCAAGGTAAATATTTCTACAAATTGTCAGCAGATATTTCAAGAGCATTCGTTGTTTGTCTGTGAATGAATTTTTTTCCCAGACACACCACAAACAGGATATTTCCCTGTTGGTAAACATGGATGCAGATAAGATATTTCTGTGTCAGCTGCACAGTACCAATCATTGGTGAATAAATACTGTCACTGAATGACTCATACATTTATTTTTTTAAGTCTGGGCTTGGCTTCCTTCAGTAATTAATTACGGTACCATAAGTTAAAAAGCTAAACCACATTAAAGAGAAATTAATGGTATTTTAAAATAGATTCAAATAATCCCAGCCTCATTATATAGCACCCTGCTTGTAAATTATTCCATGAAGCCACCTGAAAAACACAAGATGGCAAAAAACCAGAGCACACTGAAAATTGCTTTTGAGTTTTGAATAGACACAAACATTGGTGGCAAAATTCAAAACTGCAAGGTATTTGAATTTCTGATTTGGAATAACTGGACTGAATGCTTTCTGTAAGGCTTGTGCAATCATGAGAGCAGGATGGCATTACCATGGTTGCAGCAAGAGGCAAAATCTTTTACTGAAGCGATTGGTGGAGGTGAAAAAGATGGAATTCTAGCACAAACATTCCTTAAATATAAAGTAGAAGATATAAAATGAATACAAGGTTGGGAACAAAACTAAATTAATTATGTGAAACAATTAAGTAAATCAACCTAAGCTACCATGTCATGACATCTCATACACTTAATAGCTGCTTTTGGCAAATGTGGTACAAATGCTGTACCTTAGACGTTTTAAATTAATATAAATGTGTTGAGATGTTAATCTCAACTGCTTCTACTTCTGTTTCTTGAATTATGAAATTTTATAATTTGTTTTGTGACATTCACAGTAGAAAAAACCCCTAATTTATCAGTGACAATAATTACTAAATCTAGGTAATATTATAAAGATACAAACACACAGTCATTTAGCTGCCTGATGATACCCATATAAGTTTTTTGAAATCCAACAATGGAACATGCAAAATACCCTTATGTTTTTTTCCCAAGCTTGAAAAAGAAATCCATTGGGAGAAAAAAATATTTTGATGACTGAATTCTGCAAAATGCAAACAGAGTAAACTGACATGATATCTGTTTATGCAGCATTTGATCCACTTTGTCTCTGTTTAGTTAGCGATAGCTGACATTTCTAGTTAAACTATCAATAGCCAGGATTTCCTTCCATTCTTTGGGGAAATGCCCTAAATTTCACATTTACACAATCATTAAGCCTTGTGTGCATTAGTAAAAGTGTGCAGTTTCACTGTGTGAGCAATGGGTTTTATGTGAATGGGGCAGGGCTCTGGTTCTCACTCACCTTGTCCCAAATATGTGACAAATATTGATTTTAAACTTAAGTCTCAGTGAATGATCTGAACCACTGTATTTAAGAGAGATGAATATAGAACTAATCAAGGCTATGTTTTTTTAAATAAAAATAATCTTTAAAATAATTTTTTAAAAAAAAAATTTGCCAATGCTCACCTGAATTTGGGCTTCATGTAATAGCCTGTCATTTGAAGATCTCAAATGTAAACTGAAAAATGTATAACACTTAATATGAAATTTAGAATGAGTGTTTCATATTAGGACTTGAGGAGTGAGAAGGAAATATATATATTTCAATATATATTTTGAAAAACTACATGCATATATTGAAATACTACTGTAGCAGATGAGGCAGATCTTATGCATTTCCTCCCTTTTTGATAAACCAGCAACCTGTTTTTTTCCTCATTTTGGTGTCTGGAAAATTCTGCTTTGAGTCAATAAATCTTTGTTCTACTTCCTAGGCTAAAGATTTAATGACATGTATGTTCAGGAAAGGTGACAGAAAGAACAAAAATGAAAGATCAGCAATCCTATTCCCTGTTCGCTTTCACCACTCTCAGCTGAAGAAAGTTATTATCACCCTGGTAATACGTGAGATTAGTGTTAGGAAACATTTTAGGGTTGTAACCTCAATTCAGCTAGACCGAAGTTTTTTAAAGCAAAAAGTATAATTTCAAAAAAATTGTGGGAAGCAAGTTCATTCTATAAAACGAAAGCAAATCCTCACATTTCCATTAAGGTAGAGGTAATATACATCACATTTCTGTCAGGCTTTAACTTCCTTTTGTAAGTAAATATCTCCTGCCAATGGGTTTATATAAAGCAATGTTTGCTCATAAAGGGTAGGTGTTTACCTTATCCTACTTATGAAGTGAAGTAGAAAAAAATTGCCCTGAAGAAGTCTCCGAAGCTCCTAGTGATATCTAGCCTGGGGTTTTGCAATCTGTTCTGCTATTTAATATGTCTGTAAAAATCACTTTGTTTCACCTAAAGCAAGACAAATTCCAGTCTCCACTGCAACTGATGGCTGCCAGGGGCTGCGTACAAAACATCAGGTATGAGAGTGCTAAATCACGAGCCTATGGAATTAATGCCAACATCCAACATCATCGCAGATGGAAAATGCTGCATTAAGGCTCTGTACTGTGCCTCCTCTCTTAAGGGTTCAGTCTGCTGATGGGACAATATGTTTCTGAAGTACGTCCAGATCAAGTATGTGCTGCTATAACCGTGTCATCTTCACCATTAGTCTCCTGATTCCACACCCAATGTTTTGTGATGTGTTTCTACCACACACAGTTCCCTTCTGGCTACCTACACATTTCGAAGAGACAGAGCACTACCAAGCGTTGCAGAAAATGTTACCTTAATTTAACAGCACCAAAAACTGTGACAAAGTAAGACCTTTATTGATTTCAGTGCTAATCTACACAAGTACAGGGTCTAGCACATTGACTTCTGTGATGGCCAAGTATTGCTAATTCCTCCCAGGAGCACTCTAATTTCCTCCTGCTCTGTTGGAACTGATCTTAATTCTGATCAATGCTCTGTGATATTTTTAGTTCCTGAATTCTCTTCTTCAATATCTCCTACGTCATGCAAGTGATAGACTGAAGACTGATTTCTAGGAAGGGTTACATCTATATCTTGGATACATGTTTTCTAAAATCAGTTCCATCAAATGCAATTTGATCAATGTGTGCGTCATAAAAGCCACACACTATTGATTTGAACATTTTTTCACATACCAGATAAAATTCTCACATTATTCATTTAAGTGGGATAAACTTTTCTGAGCCTCTCCCACATTCGAAGCAGATCAACTATGATATTTTCTTTTATTTTACTATTACAAAGTAATAGCCAGAAACTTCTGGTCAGATATCCTTGATACAATTGGGAGAGTACAGCAAGACAGAGTATCTGTTCAGTATTCTTTCCACTGTTAACAGATCTTTTACTACCCTGAATCACACAATCCATCTACATCTTCATGCACCGCTGAAAACATTTAAACCAAATAATCACAGTCCTTCCAAGACCTTCCAGTAACTGGGCAATGTTGGCTTTCTTTCATTTTGTCTCAAAGCAGGAGGAGGGTGTGGGAAGGCATGCTCAGAGGGACAGCCAGTGTGACAGGCTGAGTATCCGTGTGGACAGGATGAGGTACAGCGGAGCTATTTATTCCTCTGCCAGGCTTAGTTCTCTCCATTCCCACCATACTGCTAGAGTGTACATTTACCCTGGGATGAATAAATTATCTGACTCACAGTTTATTACAATTGAAAGGGGAGTATCTAATTGCTGGAAAGCAGATGGCCATACCCTTTTGAGTATTTCTGACAAGAACAAAAAAAAAATTACTGGCCTACAGACATATTCCCATAGGCTGCAATCCTGTCAGATTCCATCAGCCAGGGAAATTTGGATATGATGACTGGCCAGTAATAGAATTTTTCAAGGAAAAAAAAACCCCAAACAACTCAACACACACTTATTTTTTGTACCAGTATAGTCACATCTGGATGCCACTAAAGCAAAGAAAAAATCACATCTTGCTGGTCTGTCTTGCTTATAGCAGTTTAGCCACAACTGTGTTGATTAACTTCAACTTCCCATCTTTCCTTTTTGTTGCAAATATTTTATTTTATTGTTTTTCTGGAAAAGTAATTTAATGGCAATATAAGAAATCAACAGAGCCTGTTGGTGAGAAACTAGGCTAAAGATAAACTGTGAATATATGCAAATTATTCTAGTAGGTTTTTCAGGGTTATATTGATATATTAATCCCTTTAAAAAACAGCATCTCCAACTAGTTTTAGAATATACTAGTCTTTTTATAGTTATGTTAAAACTTGACAGCAATGTTGTATAGTATATCAGATGGTCAAATATTACAGAGGGGAATTATGGCAAACCAGATAATTGAATTTGTAATGGGGAACATAAATGGCTTAGAGTTATAACCATAAAAAATTTTGAAACAGAAAAAAGCTGACATAATCTTTTTACAAGAAATTCACTTAAGAGAACAAGATGCTATCAGCATAGGTACACCTTGGATAGGAGGGAGTCAGCAAAACAGCTTTGCACAAAACAAGACTACTTTCAAAACACTTGGTAATTTATATAACATCTGGCATCAAGAAGATTTTCTGATTGTTAAATATATACAGAAAGAACAGTCCAGTTTTAGTTAACATGTATGGACATAATTCAGATAAAGCCTCTTCCACATTACAGGTTATTATTGAACAGCACGACAAATGTTCCTGTGGAATACACAGTTTAGGGCTGACCTCCCTGGTCCACTGATATACAAGCCCACACATAACATGGAAGAGTCCAGTGGGAAAATTATGTCTTTTTTGGATGTGTTTCTGTCAGAGTTATGATCTCCTGAAGTGGCAAAGGCACTGATATGCAGCTGACTTCTTTTTTTCTTTTTTTTCTGTTAGAATTGAGTCTTAGAAAATTATTAATGCCTATGCTTAAGAGCTTCGTGCCCCACGCAGTGAGCATGAAGTCTGTGATTTGGAGCTTTGCTGCCTCCTTTCCTTGCCTTCCCCTACATACCACCATCACTTGGGTGAAGGCATCCCTTCCCCCCAAGCAGCAGAGAAGCCGGGAGCTGCCTTACCCAGTGCAGCTTGTCCCCTCCTCTCTGTTGCGCAGGTACTTCAGGGATGCCATCAGTTTGATATCTCAGAACAGCATTAGTGCTCTCCAGTCCTCTATCAGCAGCTAGGCAATTATTAAAAGCATGGAAGAGAGGGAGAGAGAAATCCTTACCAGTGCTCTTCGAGCAAAGGAGTTATTAATGTTCCCAACTCCTTGAAATTAATCTGACAGGAAGAACTGTAAATAGCCCAGACACATTTATCCTTGTGCAGTCTCAGAAAGCACAGGAGAACGCTGTAGCCTTCACTGTCAAACAAGGTTTATTGAAACCGGACCACTTGTGTGAAGCAACGCTCCTTCAAACTGATAATCCCGCCGAAGTGAAATATTCCCCTCCTGGGAAAAGACAGTCTACATTAATAGTGGCAGCAAAATGAAGCCCAAAATCATTCCAGAAGGTGCTTTACCTCCAGCATAATCTCTGCAATATTTCAGCCCTGATTAAGATGTCTCCAGAGAAGTGTTCAGATATTCCCCCAGTTTATGGGCCAAGGATGCAGTTTCCATGCTGACACCTCCCCTTGGTCACTGTGAGCTCCTTTGCCTGCATCCCTTGCCCTGTCCTGGGTACCTTGGTGCCCATGCATGGAGAAAGCTGCCCCAACACAGTAATGGCCAAAAATGACTCATTTTGTACTGAACTATGGAAAGGGACATCTCTGTGCAGTCAGAGTTGCAGATTCCAAGGATGTGGCAGAAAACAGCAAGACCAAGAGAAGAAATAATAGGTGAACCATTTTTTATAGTATGGGGAACATAATACCATGAAAATCTGGGGAATAAATCCACACAAAATTTTATTCAGAACTTTTAAAAATGTTCCTGGTCATCAGACCAATATAAGTAATTCTTTTATATACTCCTCCTTGCTACACTTAACTGAATTTTTTCTTTTCCAGCTTAAAACATGTCAGTACATACCGAGACTAAAAAGAACTGTACATATTTAGAATAAGCCGTCCTTTTCTTATTTTCAAAAATCAACTCAACTAAAAATTTTTTCTTAAATCCTGCTAAGCAGTAGTTCTTTTGTCCTGGTGTTAGCTGATATTTTTTGATATGTAACATTTGATTATAATATGGCGTACTGATGTCAGAAGTGATGACATTAACAGACTGCAGTACCCTTCAAATTAATTTTATAAATATTTTTAATAGCACTGTGGACAGCTTGGCTAATAAAACATTAAATTATTTCAGGATGTCACTGGTATTTATTAGCTGATCAAGGAGGAAGCTTCAATACTAAAAAATGTTGATCAGGAGCACTTTTAGCTTTTTCATGTCCATCCCACATAAACATTGCTCTTTAAAGGATGAAGGACCTGCCAGAGCCTTTTAAAGCACAATATCTTGAATTCCAGCAAGTGTTACACCCACATTTTTAGCATCCTTAGGGGACTCAGCAGCTCAGGCAGCACAAAATCTACTTTCTTTGCTTTCATGAATGTATTTTCTCTGGCCTCTTTTCCCTCACCTTGTACAAGAGCAGTGGTGACAGATGCCCCTCTAATTAGGTGATCAATGCTCCTCTCTAAGTTGTGAGACCTTGCCAGGCAAAATCCAAGCACCAAGATAGAAATCATGTCTTTGAGTTATAAAATTGAGAGGAGCAATCAAGATTTAAATTATAGTTGCAGTCAAGACACATGTCATGAGGTTTAGCTTAATTCTAAAGACTCCAGATGCTTAAAATTAAGATGACAATGACATGGACTCAGTTATTTCTACTCTTTGAGACAAGTACTTGACATCCACCCAAGTTCCCACTGAACACCATTTACATATAAGTATGCAATCAGTGCAAACTCTCGAGAAGAAGACTCAAGGCATAGATTTATCTCCGGCATAAATTCTGTGCAGGGAAGAAATGTCACAGCCCTGCTCACAAAGGGACATCACTGCACTCAAACACATCCAGTAATGTGAGCACAAACATGCAGGTTATCAGTCTGGAACATCATCGCAAATTTTCACAAATTTGTGTTTTAACTCATTGTGGAAGCTGACAGAGACTCCTAATAACCTGTTAACACTGAGCACAAAGAAATCATTTGAGAGGAAAATCACAGGCTGTAAATTCCAGCTAAGGTTCAGACAAATAATGAACATTCCAGAAAACCAAGTTTTACTTTGAGTAATGACTGATTGCATTTGCTAGTATTACATTTACAAAACATTACAGCACTTCAATCATTCACACTCATAACAGTTACTGCAGATTATAAAGTTAATTTATGAGTTCTAAGAATTGCATGGTGGTAAATAACAAAAGTTTATTTATAGCTGCTCATTTAAGTAAATGCAATGTATCCACTTCAGTGGAATCTCTAAACTGTTTTATCCATTTCTTATGAGTAATCAGGTTAGCAAAATTTGTTTTGTGACAGACTTGACAGAAAGTAGTCACATCATGTGAATATCCATATAAAACAGTTACTAGCTATAAAACTAATCAATCTTTAATGTCTTTTGTGTATTTAAGAATCATCCTTCTAGGGAAGGGTGCTACCCTTCCGTGGATGCCATAGCATTTTCACAAAGTCAAAGTGTAACAAAAGATTCTTGAGAAGTTTAACAAAAGATTCTTGAGAAGTTAATAAAGGAAAAGTACTCTTAAACTTTAATTGAAGGGGTTTTTAATTACAATGTGGTATTCTTTTTTGGTTTTTAATTCTTCTTATGTAGGAGTGATTAGCTGAACACCTTCACACTTACCCAACAAATATACTGATTTTGTGTAGGACATCTGGAGTGGGAAGCTAAATCTGCAGCAGGTGAGCAGTTGGCAGAGCTGCTTTTATTTAAACCCTTTCTGAATTAGGCTCTGAAGGGGTCATTTTTCTGGTGTGAATCACAATTGTGCTTTAGTATCCTCCTGAATAAACATAACTTTCCACATTTCCGTTCTGCTTTGCCAATATAAGTCATACTTAGATGGTATAAGAAATCTACATCCAATAGCCTTGTAATTACATAAAGTAGAAATGTTTTTCCAACACTGAAATATTATTAATCTTCACAGCTTTCTACATACATGCATACTCAGTAGTAAAATTCAGTACCTTCTAGCTTGAGAGGAAGAGAAAAATAAACTAAAGAATAACATACATGATTGTGACTACTGAGGCAAGTCTAAACCTAAAACTGTAAGCCTCTACAGTTACCTGGACTTGTCCAGTATACAAAGATATCCGAGGCTTCAATACAACAAATTGAGTCAATCAATCAAGATTCTTAGAGAAATCCATTGTCATAATGGATGCTCAGTAGGTGAGGTTTCAGCAGCAGATGTTCAAGCAGCAGAACATGAAGATATTGTTACCCCAAAGGTTTTAGTGAACAGCATTATGGAACAATATAGTAATCAAAATTTGAATTTAGAAGCACATGAGAACGGCTCATTTCTCCATCTTTAAAAATGGAAGCATAATAAAACACATTTCTGCCAAAAATCCTAAGTAACAAAGATGATATCTCCATTAAAAGTTTCAGAAATGAGCCATGAAAATTAAATGTTCGGTGAAATATTCCCAGGTCCAGGCTGTATGCTACTTTCTGAGTCTGAAAATCATGACTCTGAAATCCTGTGACAGTTGATCATTTTGAGTAAAGGATTTAATACATGAACTCTCATCCAATACCACACCTCTCAAAAGGAGACTGTTGACCTTGTTTCAACACAATTCCTTTTCATCACCAATGCCAGCCACGTCATTCAGCAAGCCGGGCACACAAGGGCTTTCAGTGTGACAGTACCTTAAACATACACTAATACCAGAGACCCAACACATTTGTCTTAATAAATGAATTAAGACATGCAAAGAAAATTGTTTTTATTCACTAGTTTAAATACAACCTTTTGTCAGGATGCTTACAGTTGTCTAAAATGGGAAATGAGTTGTCTAAACCCATGTAGCAGAGCACCCCAAACTAGGAACCTTTGGTTTAACTGATGTTTAAGTTCATTCAGCACTTAGAGTGCCCATCACTCCAGACAATTTTGTCATCTTTTTGTGCCTAATTTCCATTACTATCTTTAGAAAAGTAATATTAAAGTTCAGCTTTGAATGTTATAAAATATGTATAAACAGCAAATATTGCATCATTTCACAGTTTACTGATTATTTTAATTGTTTTATACTGCAGGTCCCTGCACAAATTAACAAAGGCCAAAATTTCTAAAACAAGTTTTATTAACTTAAAATAGAAAGAATTAAACTGGATTGGTTTACAGATAAAATTATTTTAAAAAATAGAAAAGCAATAAAATCTTTGTAAGTCCGCTATACTAACTTTGTAAGGAAAAATTTGAATGAAGCAATAAGGTGCAGAAGAAAATTCTGTACAATAGACGCAGGGTAAAAAAATTAGAATATTTGGATTATTTAAAAACACTTCTTACACATTAAGTAAGAAAACATCATACCCACTCAGCAATACACACTGTACAATTAGATGAAGAGCAGATTACCCCGATGCATTCAAGCATCCTTCTTGTCCCGGGAAGCTCCGTAGCAAGGATGACCCTTGTCTGTGCAAGGAGCAAGCTCCCTGGGTGCCATGAAATACTTGCTCCATGGAGTTTTTGAGCCATGGATTAGGCTGGGGCTCAGCAGACATCGTGGCATTGTCAAGAACAGCAGTGTCACGGGGGCCATCTACAGCAGGTCCTGGGACAGCTGAGGGAGCACTGCTCAGAATCCAAGCCAGGAGAGCAAGAGGAGCTTAGCTGTGACGAGACATTAAAAAGAGTGGGGACAGCTGGTTCTTGTTCTTTTTGAGATTTTACACGAAATCTGATTCTGGTTTTTCTTTTTTTCTTTTTTTTTTTTTCCTTTTTTTTTTTCTTTTTATAGTAGGGTGGATAGGTTTGCAAAGAAGCACTTAAGAAAATTTAGTTTTGAAAAGCACTTCACCCCCGCTGAAATTAGTGGTAATAAGCATCTGACTCTCTGCCTTGGCATTTTGTGTGAATTCCAGGTGTAATAAATAATACCTTCAACAACCACGTCCTAAGTGAATAAATATAATGTTCTCTCTTTTTAACTATATGCCATTCTACTGCCTTTAAATCTACTCTGTAGCAAGCTTTGTCTCTTTTACATGAGCAGCTTAAACCTTCTGGATTCTGAATACAGTTTGGGTTGTCATGTGGTATTTTTAATGGAAATGAATTTGCATCAACATTTACCCTTTCCAGCTTTAAACATAACAGCAGGACTCCGGAGAACAGAAACAAAAACTTTGCAAATGTTAAAGGAATAAAGCATCTGGCAGAGACTTTTAAGATGCTTAGGAAGAACATATCCCACTGGACATGACCATTTTATTGCTGGAAAAAAAAAATTGTTAATTCTTCTTTTAAAACATTTCATAAGATTGTAGACACGTGTACTGTTTTAGTAGAGAACTAAGACTTGCTCAAATATACAGTTAAGTATAAAATCATAGGATCATTACGGTTGGAAAAGATCTCCAAGATCATTGATCCAATCTCATATAATCATATAATTCAAAAACAGTTCAAACCACACCAATCCAGATTATATGCTCTGTATCCATTATAAAACAACTTCCTCCAAGCACAGATTTTCCCCCTTCACATGAAAACAGAAATCAAATTCCTTCCATCTGCTACTTCCTGTTATCCTCCTCAAAACCCCAGCTTATGGTTTCTGTGATCCACACCAACGGATGTGGAGATAAGGTGGGTGGGATTCCATAGTGCACCTTTTCAGACTCCACAGAACTTTCCTTGAAGGGTCAAGATTGCATAGATTTACATATGGGTGCAATTTGCCCTTCTCTGCTTGGACCAGATTTCTGGACAAGAGTATTCTCAGCTCAAAAGGGCATTTGAGGTAAAAAAGCCTCCCCCTTTTCCTGAAGTGCAAAGGACAAAATACACGGTAACTGTGCATTGGTCCAGAGAGCTCAATATGAGAAACAGCTGATTTCTTAGCCAGCTACATATCCTTTGTATTGTGCTTTCCTAGGATAAAGGCATACTGTGAGTCCAACCATTGCAAAAACTTGATTCTTATTTTTTATTTTAGGATCTTGGGAAACTACCATTCTTATTATTATTATTACTGCGGTAACACCGTTCAAAGGTTTTAGTAACTGTGGCTTGATTTTGCTCACAGTGTTGCAGAACATAAAAGAAAGGATGAGAATCATGCAAATTACTTTATCCACATCAGCAGTGCTATAACTACTGCTCTTGGTGGCACCCATGCAGAAGGGTTATAAGGCAAGATTGAGTGACAGTACAGTGGAGAAATATATAGTGGATTAAAAGAAGATAGTTTAAAGACAGTTATAAGAACAGGATACACTCCCTTTTTTTGCCAAGCTCCAATTTTGATTAATTCACATGAACAAGAAATATTAATTATTAATTACTAACAGGTCAGTTGCTATATCATAGTCTTTATAAATCTTCCATAGAAATTGTGTCCCAGATAATTCTTCAAACATGATTTGAGAATTAAGTAACACTTATGGAAATCTATTTGGAGGAATTTTCAGTTAAGTCACTTTAGAATTGCTAAATACTTTTCCTGTGGCAAAAGATACCAAAACTTCACTTTATAACACTGGACAGAGCAGGTAAAGGCACAGTAATCTGCGCATAATCAGGGGATTCAGACATCATTGCCTTTTAATTAGTGAGAGAACAGATTTGTGAATAGATATTCCTGGGAAACAGGAGAAATGGCAGGAACCTATGGAATGAATTCATTTGTCTATAATTTAAATGGTGTGAGCAACTCACTTCAGAGACTGTGTCAAACTGTTACTATTCTTTTTCTATATATATTCAAGTTTTATATATATATATAATTATACATACGTGTGTGTGTGTGTGTGCATGTGTGTGTATCCAGAGGGAAAAAAGAAAAAAAAATAGAAAGTAAATATGTTTTACAGTCATAATTCATCACAAAGTCCTAATTCAACAATGATTTATGAATGTAAGTAGAGAGCAAACCATTGGGCTGGGACTAGAATTGGCTAAAATATTTAAATGTATTTTAAATACAGTTTTGGATGAAGAGAGTACTGGAAAACCTAACTGTTTGAAAGCTTCTATTTCAAAGAGAAAAATGGGACTTTTCATAGGATTTTAACCAAAATTATTATCAAAACCTCTATCAAAGCAATTAGTGATTTTTGCCTTTCCTTACAGTAACTACATTTGTGATTAAGCATATAGAATTTATAGTTAATTTTGGATTACACCATATTTCAACAGGAATAGAGAATTATCACAGTTTTTGTGCATCAGAAGTTCTGAAGGAAGTCAATGTAACCAAATTTATTGCAATTTACAAGTTTTTCAATATGATAAAAAATTGAAATCAGTGGAGAATAAAAAGACCACTATGAAAAAATAGAAAAGTACAAGCTCGAAAAGCTGTATTTCCTTCTTGAAAATGAAGCCTCTTTTAATAGGGCTGGGACTATCACTGATGACAATTTCACTCTTAGTTCTGACATGATTATCTTGCATGTTGTGAAAAAGTAATTGGTTAATATGGGTTGGAGAAACAGTTTTGTGGTCATTCTAAATGTTATAGAAAGTTAAAATATTGAATTAATCCAACAAATCTTCATCAGTTCTGCTAGGATATTTGTGGAAAATAGTAATATTTGATGTGAGATAAAATGCAACTAAACCTTTTTGTGCTTCAGAGCTCTAAGGTTCCAGAGAGTATTCAACTCACTTTCGGAGAATGACATTTTAATGCTCAGCTGAAATTTCCCTAACAAACAAAGAAGGCTGGTTCCACACCAGGTCTCTGGTGATAACTCATCTGAAACCACTGGCGCTGACTATTCCGACTGAAGAGAACCCAGCTCGCTCCCAGAGGCCAAATCGACCCGAAACGCGTGCGGAGCGTTGGCACTCGGCACCTGCGCTGGCTGTGAGGTGTCAGAGCCGCACAGCACGCGCTGACCGCAGCCATCTGCCCCTACATCCACGTTCCAGTGAAGGTCGGTGTCGGGGACAGCCCTGGTCCCCAGCCCTGCCGTGTGAGTGACAGAACTAGACTCGCCTTTACTGCGTCTCCAGAGTGCTGTGAAATTGGATGGAATTTCTGTGCATTTCCTCTTCTCTGTGCGTGGGGACATCTTGGTATGTGCTGGAATGTCTGCAGTAAACTAGAAAAACAGTAATTTGAGTATGCATTGAGAACTGAAGTTCTCTATACACTTAAAATTAATCTTTAGCACTTTCCTATGAGAAATTAAAAGTTCCTAATATAAGCAGCAAATCTTTTTTTTTTCAAATGAGCAGTTATTTTGATTTCTTCAATTAGTTTTTCTTTCCATTCAGCCCCCTCATGTTTCTTTACAATTAACAGCACTGAATGCTGCAATGAAGAATAATTTTAAAATTTGATTTCTGTTTTTTAATTTCCACCATTCTACCCTTCCAGTAAAAATACTGATTGCTTGAATATTTAAAAAAAAAAAAAAAAGAATCAAGGAAAATATGTTTCCTTTTATTATTTAAAACTAATACTTTTACTTCTTCCTGCATTTAGAGTCACCCTGATGAGACAGAGGTATGTACTTGTCTAAAGTCAAAAGCAAACTTTCAGACTCTGATTTTGTATTTACTCCTTCAGCTGTTTTATTCTCCTGATTCTCTTAATGATATTGAACATCTAGAGCTGGATTCAAATTTAGGGACAACCATTTACAGACTTCATATTCACAGGAACAGAAAGAGAAAGAGAAAAAGAAAATATTTTAGTACTTTTGGAGGGCTCATAAGTCACACAGTCTCCAGAACAGAGGAAAAAATTGTGCCTATACCTAGAAGAACAAAATCATGTCATTTTTAATGAAGGACTCTTCTTGTGAGTTTTCTCCTTACAAATGAAAGAAAACAGAATTTGGACTTTGCAAGTCTTACAGAGTAATGATAGCCCCATGGCATACTATGAAATAGTCATCAGAAGTGCTACCACAGTGTTAGCACTGGATTAAAATGAATTTCTAAGAGATTCATCAATTTAACAAGTCAGATCAATTTAGTAGAACAACTGTTTTATGGCTTCCAGTATCCTTGTAGGAACTTTTTACTTTCACTAATTGCTGCATCATTTATTAAATGGAAAGGATTCATTCTTAGACAGGCTCTTTTCCATTGTCAAAAATATTAATTAACAGTAATTTTCATAGCAACTGAATTCCAAAAGTTCCATTTCTGAGAAATGAATTTTTTATATCTTGTGACTATTTGCTACTGATATTCTTGGTGGCATCAATCCAGGAGGAAATTTGAAAAAAAAAAAAATATATACCATTGACTTACATTATCAATCTAACTGAGCAAGAAAGAATATGGACTAAATTTTAAGTTCTACATACTTTTTAATCTAGAAAATAAAATAACCTAGTAGACTAAAGTTAATCATGAAGTGATTCTAGAGAATATTGTTCAACTTTTGAATATTTACTTATTCATCAACAAATCACTGCTTCCTCCTAAAGCATGAATTAAACTTTTATTTTCAACCGCAGAACACTGTTGTACTTTAATTTTAGCAGAGATACTATTTTAATTCTATTATGAGCTAAAAATTTACTATTCCTAAGAAATGAAGAGGAAAAACATTTCATCTGGTGGAAAGTAAATCCAATCAATGTGTTCTCACTGGCAGTTGTTACTTGCGGCTACCTCAGGAAGTCTATGAGGACATAATGTCAATACAGCCACCATATAGTCTCCTATACCCTGAAAAACTAAAGTTTAAGGGGTATTCCTGAGACACTTGAAAATACTTCTATTATTTTTAATGACCCTCAACTGGGTTTTTCCCTTTATGAAGTTGTAAGGTTGGTTTCAAACCTATTTTGGCATTTAGCACTCAGAGCATTCTGAGCAAAAACTTCTGCAGCTTAATTGCTCATTACATGAAGAACTAGTTCCTTGTATTGAATATGTTCTCTCCTAGATTCTTCTGATGAATCTTAGTCATATCTCCTAAAGCAATGCAAAATATTCACATAAATTAAGAGTTATCAAGTCAAATTTCTCTCTAATATTTTAATGAAGGTATATTATTTCTATTTTCTCAACTGAGAAAAAGGTAGAGAAGTGTCTGCCTTATCTAAGAGAGGAAAAGTTTGAAAATATTAAACAAAAGGAAGATCAACATGTCTATATTTTCAAGTTCTCAAACACTTTTACCAGAAGTACCAAGAATTATATGGATACACATGGAATGAAAAAAAAAGTCATCGCTGTTTGTTTAGAACTCTGTCAACAACTTTACACAAATTTCATTTCCTAATACTAGACATGGCCCTGAGAGTTTGTTCTATGTGCATCTGAGTCCACAGGGAGAGTCACAAGCTTTTGTTTTCTTAAAAGCTATACACTAAATCATGACTTTAAGAACAATGTTATATTGGAAAGAGAACACGTCACAAAAATTAGGAGGAAAATAGTGACAAAAAACCCCACAGGAACTTCTGATGGATTTTCATTCTGCTGTAAAGAAGATAAACACTTTTAAAATTAACTATCCAGGATAAAAAATCAAAATAGTAAAAGTGTAAAGCAGTGTAAAGCAGACCACCAGGGGTAGTTGCAGGAAGGCACATTCAAGATGTTCTAATGTTTTATTCTCCAAATACGATCACAGTTTTCATTGCAATTACTTTTTGAATAGTAATTTTGATATTCATTAGTTAAGCATGTGTAATTTCTATCTTCTTTTGAACATATTCTTCGTGAACTGCATCACACAGATTTTTCTCAGTGCTTCTGCTGAAAATTGTCTGTAGTCATTTCTCCATCTAGAGCAATCCATAATAAATTTCCCCATTCCAACATTTCCCTCGTGCATTGGCTCTGACCACTCTTTTTGCAGTAACTCTCTGTCCTAAACACCAGGTGTGTCTAACTCAGTTCCTTCTGTAAAAAGGCAGCAGTCAAAATCAGACACAGCACACAGGGAATTGCAAGACTTTTGACAAAAGTTTTGCCTGTCGAGTGAAGAAAATATTTTAATATTTTTTTCTCCACCAGCCTTTTTAATGTTCCCCACCCCACCTCACTTAATTCTAGTGTAACTACTTAAAGTACATTTAGAGTGATTTTGATCTAAATGTAACCGTTTTGAATCTGGGGAAAAATGTTCAAATTGGTCCTTCTAAACTTTCATCTCAGCATGGTCTACTACTAACACCACATGTCTGAAGTAATTTTTCTTCCATAATCTGAATAATTTCATTTTCTTCTAGCACAAGTTTTGGCTTTAATTTCTGTGCCAAAAATATATTTTGCAAAAGCTCCAAGGGACTGTAAAGAAGCAATAAACAACAGAGTTGAAAGCTCAGACCAAGTTGAAAGAGAATCCAGATGTTTAAAGGGGGAGATGACACCAAACTGAGAGGAGCCTAGGGAAATAATTCTATTTAAGGCCCTCTTGCTGCTGGGCCTTGACAGGAAGAAGCTGTGCCTGAGAAGAGGCTGCGAATAAAAGTCCGGGATTTTGGTCCAATGGTCAGTTTCACATTCCAGACCTGTCTTTGTGGTGCTGCTTCTCTGCTTCATCATGATGACAAAGCACTGACCATCAACTTCAATCACATTCGTGTGAAAACCTGTCAGAAATACAGAAGTGCCGGAAATACGTTCGCTGCTTCTAGCTCCATCAGTTTCACTGTTTTTCCAATTCTATTAAAAGCTGGTATTACAGGAAAAGGGGGGGGGGAACCAATCACCTTAAAATATTTCGCAAAACAGTTAAAATGAAAATATTTGAAAGAAAACGTTTCTTATGCAACCATACATAGATGGATGTAGGTGGAAAATTTTTTTTTCTTCTTTCTAGATTTACTAATCTATTTCAATAATCATGTTAATAGAATTCCTCTCTCATTTTTTTCCTCCATTTTTTATTTTTGCTTTCGGAAACTTGAAAATAAGTTAACACAGATAAACAATTATCTTTTGCTTTTTATGTCCCTGAACACAATTCTTTCATTGTTTTTATATTTTACCTAGTTATAAAAAAATATGGTTTTATTGCATTTTACTTTTTTTTCACTATAATTTAAAATTTTGCTGAAACAGATTGCACACAATTGGATTGAGCTAAACAGATGTTTAAATTGGACACATATGTCCAAAGTATTTAAGGTATAGCTCATTAAAGTTATACATATGCCTAAGAGATTCCATGGATCATGGTTTAATCATAGTTTCTCTCACTCTCAATGAAGTCAGTAATAACACTTAAATACAAGGTCAACATGCAGTGCTAATATTCACTGCCCTGTTTGCTTTTTTAATTTTTCCCCTTTTTTGGAATGAGCTGTTGTACGATGTCCCCTCACTCTCTCTAAGAGTTCAGATATAATTACATATGCATAGAAACGATTACAAATCCATGCTATCCTTCTGCCTCATTAGTCAGAAATCTGAGGGGGAAATGCCACTATTAATATGGCTTAAAACTCACTTGGCCTGATTTTTGTCAAGTTTTAATCCTATTACTTCAAGTGATTATTAATTAGCATCGCATGTAGCAATAACTCTTGCATAAATAAATAAAATGCAGCTGTTTGTGACCCTCTGAAATACATCAACTCTCCTAAATTATGTTCTCAGTTATTATGTATGTTATTAACTTTGATTTTTCTTGTTAAATCTCTCATCACAATTTATTTTATATTACCATCTTGCTGCCAATCATCCCCAAATTAGTTTTTTCCATAAAGAGCAGTCGTGGCCATGTTTCCCTTCAATGTGGTTCATTGTTTACATGCTAATTATGCCTCCAGGCTGAAACTCTAATCAATATCTAAGACTGTACATGAACATATGAAGAAAACTTTGTCCCAACCAGACTAAATTATGAACTATGAAATAAAGGGAAAATTAATCATTAATAGCTGTCTTTAGCCTATTGGCCTGCAGTTGAAGAGTGCAAAGTGAATTAACCATAGCCTATGATTTTAGTCTTATTCAGGTCTTCAGCATCATTCAAATCTGTAACAATAAACTCCCTCCCCCATCCAAGTGGCATCCTAAAAAATTGTCCACCACTTCAGATTTATTGTCATCTCAAACCAATGTCGATCTGAGCTGACTCACAGCCCACATCGAGCAGCTAACCAAAGAAAGACCATATCTTCTTGGGAACTGGAAGGAGAAAACTGCAGAGTACTTACCTTTTTGGTTTTTTTCGGATGCTGTTTTCTCATGCAAATTCAACTTTTTTTCAAATGATAAAATGTTAGCATAGCTAGTCTTCACCTTCTTTTTCAGCCTACTACCATTTCAACTGCTGCACACTCTCCCCATTTGCAAAATCAGATATAAGTGCCATCAAATCTCTTTTTGAGTGGAAGCTGACAACCCATTCAAAACTGGTAATGAAGACCTATATTTATTACTATGGATTTTTAATGTAAATTGGATAACAGCATAAATACAAAATTATATAATCAAATATCTTTACATGAAAGTCATTTGAAGGGTCTTTAAGTGCACTATGTTTCCATTTAGGGTCAAAATTTATTATGCTTATGTGATTTGTTCCAAAAAAGTCTCTGTGGGTTTAGGATGGAAAAAGGAATAGTCCAATGCTTAACTTCAGTCTCAGAACCTGACTTACAGCATTCATACAAAACTGCTATTGCTGGCTGCTATTAATTAGGTGTTCTGGGTTTTGGAATGTTTCCAGTCTGAAAGTTGCTCTCCTCAGGATCATTAATGAGGTCCCGATTATCCTGCTGTGGGGCAAGTGTGAGTAATGGAGTCACACAGCCTCTGCCTTCAGGATGTCTACAGAATCTAATGGACTGTGTGACTTGACCAAAATCTTTTACTCTGTGAGGGGCAGACAGAAAGGTTTAGGTGATTCAGGTAAAAGCTTCAATTCTGTCAGCTGTGCCCACAGTTCAAAGGATGATGAAAAACAAAATAATATAACACAAAACAAAGCAAAACAAAACAAAAAAAGAAAAAATGGTTCAATTTCTATGCAAATGAGTGGGTACCAAATATATGATGAGATTTCTTTTAAGGTAGAA
This sequence comes from Pardalotus punctatus, assembly GCA_013400915.1. Taxonomy (NCBI): domain Eukaryota; kingdom Metazoa; phylum Chordata; class Aves; order Passeriformes; family Pardalotidae; genus Pardalotus; species Pardalotus punctatus. The sequence continues at coordinate 41,328 of VZTX01012861.1, read as the reverse complement.
AATCCTCCAAACTTGACTAAATCATAGCCAATGCAATGATGGCCACATTCTCAGTGTGTTCTACTTCTTTACAGGGTCAATCCTTTCCTTACCTTTATCTTAAACCAGATAAAATACTTTTATCTTCCCCAAATCTATTATTTTATGCACTTAGCAATGAAACAGACAATATTTAATAAAGAGACATGGGGCCAGTTTGTTGTTGTGAATCTGCCTCTGAGCACCTCTGTGTAGTTATTCTCACACTCACAATAGGCCTTTTCTAGCAGATGATGCCTGGGAGACTTTGAATAAGATCATGGTCAAATTGAGAAATGCTGATTTATCCTGTTCAAAATCATTTTGGTAAAAGCACAATAGAGACTCTTGGGATACAATTAAAACAAACAAACAAACAAACAGAAGTAATAAATGACTTGATTTTGTTCTGAAGCTGTATTTCTGAAACTTCAAAACACAGTCTCTGAAACTTTTTTCTCCTGCACCAGTCCCACTGTTGTTCCAGTGCTACTAGCGAATGTAAGAATCTGTTTCTTTTGTCATTCTGCTCCAAAAGCATCTCATATGATAAAGAAATGTCCCAAATGGTAGATATTGGTAAGTAAAATTTTGTTAAACGCGTGACTTGAGATTTTAAGTAGCCTGGTTAAAAAGTCAATATTATGGGTGACATTCTGATTGTCTTAGGTTTTTTATGAGTCAAAAGGGAAATCATTGTAAAAAAGGTAACATGGTAAATTCAACGTATTAGTCAGAAGATAGTAGGTGAAAAATCAATAATATTGCAAACAATGATAGATAATCTACTATGATAGATAACCTGTTATGACAGGTAATCTATTTTATTAGCCTTATGGGTGGGCAATGGCACTGGGGACAACAGAGATTTTAGAATCCCAGGGCCAATTTATCTGAGCTTCTAATCTTTTCTTATCTGCTGCAGAGCCTTACAATGCCATCTCTCCAGCTGCCATAACAGAAGTTTTGAAAGACGTCAGTGAAATTCTCAGACAAACTGGCCTGGCAAGATAATCTGTTGATCGTTTCAGACTCAAATATGGATTTTTTTCATCATTGGCAACTCAAGAGAGATGCCACATCTTAGTTGTATGTACATGGAGTTTCAAAAAAAAAAAAAAAAGGAAGCAAAAACCAGAAAGCGCTATCCTGGTACTGCAGCAAATTTACTTCATTTGGCAGATTGTCATTTCGGTCATAGCTTTTTCTGAAATACATGAGTCTGATTCATTAAAACATAAATTATTTAAATTTGTCTGATATCAGAGTAATATTCCATTATTATGAAAAGTCTAATGAACCAAGAAATTATTTTATGGCACTTAAGCACAGCAAGTAGATATTTAAATGCCAGCTAAGCAACAAAACGAACCTGGACTTTTCCAGCAGCTCTGACATATGCTGAAGCATCCAGAGAAAATGCTGACAGCAGGAATCCTGCATGTACTGGCATGTTCTGCTAAGTCTGGATAATAGCAAACTGTTTCATAACCCAGAGAGAAGGAAGATATAACTACAGAGTGGTCAGTTTTGGTTAATGCTTGAATTATCATCATTTTGGTAAAAAGCTACAGATGTAATTCCTTTTAAAAAGGCATCCGATACTCAAAGCACTTTTATACTCTTAAAATGCACATCTCGCTGTACTCTGACGGTTAGGATAATAAATAGTCTCAAACCATGTCAAAACAGCTGTACTTTTAGTCTTCACACAGAGAGAGGAGGGGTGAATAAATTTTTAATTTTCTAAATGATGGAATAAAATTTGTAAAAGAATGTAAAGCAAGAGTAATTTCTTTGTATCTCTACAGTGTTCAGGACTGTGCTGAGGAAAAGTTAAGGAAGTTTTCCTTCTGTCTTCATTATAAGCCACAATATTTCAGCTACAAATGCGCTCAATTCTAGCACCAGTTACTTTCCCTTCACCTTTCCTCCCCTGGAGGGTGTAGCAAAACCACTTTAAATCTGTCAGCAAAAGCAGGTGAGGTAAAAAATCTCTTAGGTTGTAGGAAAGGCATTCTTGGCATCAGGGATCAGAAATACTGGGCAGAAGAGTGACAGGATACAGGAAAAGAAGGAGAGCATGAGAAGAAGATAGATGCAGGACAATGTGACACATTTTAAGTTGTATATGTTTAAGTAAATTAGTTATTCAAATAGCTCACAGATATTTTTTTTACTAACAGAACCATCACAACATTTTATTGAATATATTTAGACTTAGAGTGCTTGCATACACCCAAGCCATACATGAACCTATCCATATAAATTTTGCATCATTCATACAAGAAATTCAAACCCAGTTTTGCAGAGTGATTCTTTTTGCAGGACACACAAGAAAGATTATCCAATTTCTTGAACAGAAGACTCTGACAGAAGAAAGCATATGCATATGGAGTCCTAGTAGATAGGAAGATGACCTAAAAGCAAAATCTGTATTGAATTTGACAGAATCATTAATTCATTAAAATACTGACTAAATTTAAATTGTGAATCCCATTTTACAATTGTGTTGGTCAATTCTTAGAGGATTAGTATTATTTATGGCCATTTATATTTACTAATGCCTTTGTATTTTTGTTTGTTACTAAAACTAATGAAAGCAATAGGGCTCTGCCATATTTTTATGTTAACCAAGTAAGAATGACCTTGAAAAGGTATATAAGCAAGATGATTTACTTGACTATTTTGATGCTCTACCAAGAAAGTTTCTGGTCTGATGACAGTACCAAACAGAGGCGTAGGACTGAACCCTTATTCTCTCTTTATCATTCCCTTGTCAGTAAGATGGGGAAGCTGATTTTCTCAGAACTGAAACTTATCAGAACTAATAACTGTCCTGAATTTAGTGTTTATATAAGCAGTGAGAACTTTCCCTTTGATGTTAAGCAATTATAAAGAAATCTGCAAACAGTTGAGTAGCCATGAAGTGTGCATCCCTTATTCAAAACAATATGTGAAGGTGAGGACCAGCTTTTTATGCTTCTTCAGAAAAATTTTACACCACCATATACACTTTACTGAAAGTTTAATAATTGTTTCATGTATTTGTATAGTTTTCACTCACTTGATACCAAAGCCAATTATGTCTATGGGATCTTCTGAATACTTTCAGGAGTGTCTGCCAAAGTTGTGAAATAGTGAAGCAGAATTTATTCAGAATTTATTACTGAACACAACATTTGCTTATACACCTCTGTGCATCTTGCTCTGTTTATGCTACTTAACTTAGAAGGTCTAAGACTTTTGGCTTCATCCCTTGCTATTCATATGGCAAAGTGCAGCTTCTGTTTGCACCTGAATAAATGGGAGACAGTGAGCTGATTATTTCTGACAGTCAGCAAAGCGAGAAGCAAACATACTGACAGAAATCGATGTGCAGCACTAAGACATGAAGAGGTGCAAAAGGTAACCTGCCTGAAACGGCCAGCCAAGGTACTTTCACCAAATGACGAGTAAAGGATAGTAACTTAAAATGCTGTCATCAAATAACCACACGGTCAAATATGTCAAATAAATCAAAAGCTAGTGGCAAATAAAAAAATTACCTTAGGAACCTGTGTGCACACAGTTTCGTCGTGAAGTGACTGTGAAAGATGACGTTTAATGAAGCATATCTCTTAATACAAGAAGAATGGCAGTTTATTCTAATTATGATTTTACAAAGTAATCTTAGGTATCTCCATGAGTATTCCTCTGTTTACAGTACCATGCTTCAAAGGATTGGGTCTATAAATGCAAAGTTTACTCTCTCATTCAAATTGTATGCTTTGTGTTTATGAAAATGCTGCTTTTCACTGTAGTATTACCAGCTATGGTAATTTTACTGAGAAAATGTAGCTAAAAAGCAGAATATCTACTTGAACATAGAAAAAACAATGAAAAAATCCCAAGAAGTAAAACGCATGCTGTGTTTGTTTCCATCTCTGATAGCTCATAATGCATTTTAACCACAGGAACCTTCCCATCACGTATTAATTATGGTCTACAAATAAAATCATTATCATTATGTAATGAAAAATATGAGTAAATTACTTTTAATATCATGTGCAGTAGAAATTCAACAGAAGCCAAACAATTTTTATATTAGAATTTCTCATTATCACATTTGCTCCTACCTGCTGTGGATGTTATTTGGCATTTCTCTTCCCTTCATGACAAACAAACAGAGATTTACAGAAAGGTCTCAGAATAGTCATGGCTCTTATGTATATTAAAGAATAGAACACTGGCTCTCCAAAAATGATCTCTTATTGCCTTTGCTCTCCGTTCTCTTGCAAGAGCTTTGGCATTTCTATTTGTGCTCAATTGCTCTACTTGAGCGGATAAAACAGCTTGGCAAGCAGGGCTAAGTTAAGCACTTCTAGAGCTTTTGCTAAATAAAACTCCCTTTCTTCTGTGAGTCTGCAAAAAGACCATTGAGTGCATTTCTTCCAGCCAATATAATCTAAGTACATATTGACATACCTATGGATAATTTTGGAAAAGCCCTAGCTTAGAAACTTGCCTTGATTTTACACCTTTAAAAAACCCTTGAAGATTCCCTGAATGAAGAGGGCTCAATACATTTAACAAGAGAATGAAAACTCAGTTTGATGTTGTCGACTGTCTCCCAGCAAACACAAGAAAAAGTGGGTTCCAGAGCAAATATTGATCAAATATAATGATTAAATCCCATCTTCATGTAATATAGTGTAACCAGTTGCTGCCACAAAAAAGCAATCAAATTTAGCACTTGACCCATAAGCAAAACAAGGCTTTTTATACAAGGATGTGGGGTCAGGCAAAATAAGATAAAATAAGAAGGAAAGACTATGTGAAGGACTTGGTAGTGGATGGGACTAGATGAGCTGGGGCATCTTGTGCTCCTCTAAACTAGAAAAAGAGAGGGGTTTTGCTGCAGTAAATGATCATTTTTTCTGTGTTGCAAATGGCTCATGGTAAGGTTGACCTTACATGTTTGCTGAGGATGTAAGCTGATCATGAAACATCAGCTTAGACTACGTTCTATATGAAGTTGATCTCAGTTGCATAGTTTGCCTTCTTTGCCTTGGCTAAAGGGAGATCTTTTAATCCAATTCCTGACATAGTAATTTATACATGTGCATGGGTACACTCTACATTTATTTATGAGAGAAACAAGCATTCTTCTAGGATCAGACAAGTCAAGGCTCTGGATGACTTGAGAAGAAAAATTTCTAATAGACATTACTGAACTAAAAAATTGTGGACAAAGTACCATACCATGATATCATACTTCTAAAGAATTCCTCTCCTGTTCACCTGACTAGTTACCCATCCTATAATTGCTTCATTGAAAAAGACTCAAGAGGATGTTAACTAATAAAACAATTTATTTCCTAAAAGTAGATTAAAGTGTTACTCCCTTAATAAAAATACAGGGCCAGATCTGAGCCAAAATGGAGTTCCTGTGCCATCAGTCATTGGTGATGTGAAAGACTCCTACCTGGCAGAAGAATTTGCTGAGTTGTTTTTTCGGTTCTGTTGGAATCTAGGAGGAATTCACCGTTAACTTCTTTTGGGCCAGCATGCCCTTTAAAATATTGCAAAGATTTTTTGTGCCTTAAGCCCTCAGTGGCATGACACAGCATTATCCTCAGTATCCACAGTGTATCTCATCTCCACTGCATTCAGGTGCTCTAGGACAGGAGGTACTTCAGAAAATGTGGCAGTAAAAAAAAAAAGGTACTGAAGATCTGACTCAAAGCACAGAAAACAAATGAGCCATGTGAAAAATTTCTCTTTGTCATAACTTTTCAGAATAAAATTAAAGATGAAACAGTTGCCTGGCTCTACTGCAGATAGTCTGATAAAATATTGTTTTAAGAGAGCATAATCACATGACTATAGTCATTATAACATAAATTGATTCAGAAGAGATTTAATCAATTTAATAAATTAATTTAATGCTTCTGGCTGTAATTATTATTCTGCATTTATTATGTAGGATTTTTATTAGCTTAATGGTTTTATACATTTATCAGATACTTACTGAAGAAAATTTGGGTTACTCATGAAGAATATGAATAAATCAGTAATTACTTTTTTTCTTTTTAAATGGTTTTATTATAATGATTTGCTATTTTGGCTCTTAGCAGTCGTGACAAATTTTCTCAGCTTCATTGAGAAAATACTCTATCCAATATCATCTAAAACCACAAAACAGATTCAATTGATTGCATTGCACTGTAAATCATGTTTAAATATCTTTATAATACAACAATTCCTCCAGTACTCTGATGTAATTCATAAGGATCCCTTCTATCTTATTTATTTTTAAAATAAACAAGTAATTTAAACAGTTTTAGAGTGAATACTAATGTCTTTGACAAACCTTCTTACTTTCATTTTCTCACTATTCTAAAGCATGCCTACATCTCTTTTCTAGTCCTACATGTACATGTTGAAACCAATCAAATTCAATTATTATGGGCCTTTGACATTTTAAGATTTGCTTTGGCTTCTCTTCAAAATAATAATACGTAAGCATACTCTGTAAAGGGAATCTATGCATTTAAAAAATTTGACTGAAAAAAATATCCAGAAATTTATAGCAAAATGTTAATTCAAAACTGATGCTATTTATTGAAGTAACAGCATTGACACTGTAAAAAGTTCGCATAAATTTTGATGCGTTCAGCTGAATTTAGGTGAACTTGGTCAAACTTCATTTCAAGGGGAGAGTCACTCAGTAAAATTATGTTGTTCAAACTTAATGCTGTACCCCAGACTCTGCATGTCCAAAGACTACAGCTTGCAGGATTTTGGCTAAATGTCTTTTCTACTGTCTGCAGGCTTGCCTGATATTCTCCCCAGCATCCTTGTGAAAATCCCCTGGAAACCAAATGAGAGCTAGGGAAGTCTGCGAGCTTTTGAAGCTGTGAGAGGAAGCACTGGCAAGTGATCTCTCTCTGGTTGTTTTGCATTCAAAAGCAACCTGTCTTTCTACGGATTAACCTTGCCAGTGCATTATTTACTGCTGATGCACAGAAAGGTAAACAGAAGCTTTTCGAGTTAGTAGAGCTCTGTTGCATTTTGCATTCATGACACATTCTGTTTTGACTCAAAGTTCTCTAAATTAACTGACAAAAAATGACTTGAAATTGGCTTTTGTAAAAAGATTAGTGTTCTGAGGTATTTCTTTCTCTTGAGCATGGTTTGGGCTTTACATTTACTTAAGAGAATTAAATGGTTCTTTCAGAATGATTTCTATTTAGACACAATTTAAAGTATTAGCAAGTTTTGTACACCAGTTTTAAAGACATTTCTGACATAAAAAAGGATTTTTTTGCATGCTGATGAACTGCATAGCAATCTCATTCTTTGCAGGTTGCTATTGCTGTAGCCAAGATTAATTAATTAGAAATATTAAAGTTAGGATTAACTCCTGGACTTGATTCAGAAATCATTAGAAAGCTTGTAGCTCTGGCACACAAACAATTTTGATTTTCAAAAGTTAGCACTATACCAACAATAAGTACTTTAAAAAATCCAAATGGCTTGGAAGGGGAAAAAGGAATAATATTATAAAACTTATGGAGTATAAAACTATAGAAAGTTCTCCTAGAGTGTTCCAGTTGGAGTTTAATTTTTGTCCATCTATTTACATTTCCTTTATCTGAGAGTATATAGCTTTCATAAAGCCATTACTTCACTGTGTAGCTCTCTGTCTTTCCAGACAGAATAATTTTTAACTGCTAGTTTTATGGTTAAGTGGTGAAAAAAACTCCACTCCAATGTAACCAAGACAAGAACCACTGGAGATTGCTTCCAAAAATGCCGTAATTCAAGAACTCAGAAATTTTAAAGTTTGGATCAAGATTTCATATAGGGAAGTTTTCCCAAAAGATGTTTCAGTGACATTCTTGATAAACAAGACAAGAGTCTCATATATCCAATGTTAATTTTCCCAAGTGTGTGATGTGAGACACCTCAAAAGACATTTTTTCCAGAAGAATACAAATACTGATCCATCTTGGAATAAAACTACCTGATAAAATCATAACGTTGTAATTATAACCAAGGAAGAAAAAAATTAACAATCCTCAAAAAGAAACAAGGGGAAAAATTTGCTTCCTACAACAGGCTAGCATGTTTATTAAGATCAATAAACAAAAGGAAGAGTAAAGCAATCTGGTCAAGTTCTATCAATGTATATCACAAAACAACACAAATTAGAATGTCTAAGCTATAATTTGGCGTTCAATTTATCCAGGAAAACTGTGAAAGGTATCGGAGCAGAAATTTCTGGAGTAATTAAATGACTTTTATTATTAACTCAATGAAAACTGGAACACAGTAGAAATGATGGAGTATCCCTAAAAGGAAAAGGAAGAAATAAAGAGGGGGAGAAAAAAAAAACAACCAACAACACATTTTCTTTTTCAAGTTTTATTCTTGCAAAACATTAAAGACAGAGAAGAACCACTTAAAAGAAAATTCTGAATTCTAAATAGACTTGTGACAGATGGCAATTTTGGAAGGTCTGTATACTGTTGTTTTAAAATCCTGCCTTTTTTATTACATTGAAATTAGATAAGTCTTAATTAAGACTTCTTATTTTTTTCTTGACCAATCATATAACAGTTTTCATGAAAAGCCAACACTTTCACTTAGGAGAAAAATATTTTTTATTGTTCAAATGAGTTTAAGTTTAGAAAATAGAAAATACATTAAGTATTTTCTGTCTCTTAGTTTCTTTGGAGCAAGACAGCCAACAGTTGGAAAGCACCAAAGGATGAGTCATAAAGCTTGCAATTCATAAATAGAATTATTTAATTCACATTTTCATGGACATATACATGGTGAATTTATGACACATTATTTTGGACCAATAACAATTATTTCCCGTTTATTATCTCATTTCCAAAATGAGGAGGCCTGACAAAAGTTTTGTTGAAGTCCTGAAGGGAAATAATTTCTACTTAAATCTATTAAGAGAACCCTTTAATCAAAACAGCCAACCTCACAGGTGCCTTGGTGGATTATCCTCCCCCTTGGGTTTGGACAAGTGTCATTTCTACAATTTAATGCATCATGGCAACATTTGTCAATTTGTGTGTTAGTAAAACCCCTAAAGTATTAAAAGAAAATGAGTTATGCCTCTGTCATGAGCTGCAATTATACCTTAAAATGAAACACCTTGTTACATAGGATATGATAGCCCTCAAAAAAATCAGAATGTCAAAAAAAGAAAAAAAACTAGAAATTGAGACCTAAATGTGACTTTATACCAAAGCTGAGTAACCTAAAATACCAACCATACTGCAGAAGAGTTTGCAAGTGTCAGAAGCCAGATTCTAGACCTACATCTTCCTTAGTGGTGTTGAGTCGGACTACATTTTTAATTAGGTTAATGTAATCAAATAAAAATCTGAGCTTTGGTAGCTGCTATAATTTGAATGTGCAGTATGTCTTCTGAAATTATCCATTTCAGCTGGCCTTGAATGAAAAATATTACATCATGCAGGGGATCTCAGGCTTTTTTTCCATTCTGTATGATTTTTATTCTTAGAATAACCCTAAAAATTTCGTCTGTTTTACCTTTATCCACCATATAGTAGCATAGCACTAATTCCTTTCTACAGTTTTTTTATTGCACAATATTTCAGTTAAAAAGATTTGGCTTGTATCCTCTGGCAAGGAGAATTGCTGCTTTTATGAAATATTATCCATCAACTTAGATAAATTTGTTCATTTTGCAAAGTTCTCTTTGCAAAAGAGTTGAAACAGAGGCATTTATGCTCTGTCCTAAATCATTTTTCAGCACATTAATACATGGCTTGCTATTTTTGAGCAGTCTTATGGAAATTATTATTAACTGTGGGTTCGTTTGCTTTTTATATTCATTGATGCTTAGCTCCCAAAGTTGGTAAAAATCCCAGGAAACCAGGTAGTCATTCATTTTAGTGAATACATAGGCCTAAATTATAATTGTACACTAAGACAAAAAGCCAGAAATTTCCAACAATAGAAAATTATATTTACTCTCAAAAGAAAAGGAAGAATTAAATTTTGCTAGAGAGAAAGAGGGCTCATGTTCTTTTGTCAGTGCCCATGAGAGGACAAGAACAACTTTGAATTCTCTTTGGTTTGGTTTGCTCTGGATAATATGAAATATAATTTACCGCAAACTCTAATAAAAACATGAGCAGGCTTTACTTCTGCACATAATAAAGCATGACTAGGCCTTATATTTAAACACATAATTAATGCACCTTCTTTTTGGACCTTATTTTTACAAGTAATCAGTTAACATTATCAATGGCATGTGCAGTATTTAGAATATTTTGGACCTAGAAATATTACTGGAGCAGCATTCCATAATGAGATCAGAATGATCACAAGCTCTCCCTCCTGAAGAGGAATCCTTGAGAGCAGAATTTTAGCCCGGCATACATCCAGATTTAGAACCCTAATCTGAGCACTTAGATTTATATAATGGAATGACAAGGCAGTTATAATGTCTTTACACAAATATGATATTAACTTCCGTGTCTAATAATGGCCAAAAACTGCTTTTTCATGTGGAGACCGTGTTAAATCTGGACTTGTACTGCCTAATCAGTTTTGGTCTGATAGGCACTTACTGCTATCCTTCAAATTCAATAAAAGGGTTAAGAGGGCTAGCAGGATTGAGAAATGACTGCAGCCGTTTATCTTAGGTGCAGAGCCAGCTTTTAAATGAAAAAATTACTATGTGAATCACCACTTTAAAGGGATCATTTTACGCTCAGATTTCTTACTCTAATCTTCCAGTCCTCAGCTGCTCTATAAACAGTATGTGTTGCACTGACAAATGTAACATCTGACAGATCATAATATATCTTCCCAATATGCATCCTTAGGAAAATTTTAAATATTGAATAAATCATCACATATCCATTATCTTGAGGAAGGCCGAAGGAGCAAAGCCACATGAAGGGGTTTCTATTTTTTTATTTTCTTCTTTTAATATTTCCAAACTCCTGATAGCTTCTGGATGATTAACTCTTTAGAATTTTAATTTAGAGCTGATCTAAAATGTTCCTTTATAACAATAATCTGAAACTGCAACAGATTATTTCCTTGTAAACCAAATCACAAAATTTATCTTCTTGTATTCTTTTGTGTCTTTCTTAAGAAAAGCTGAAGCAATATGTAAAAAAGGGGATTAAAATTTTTTGTGATACAGATTTGAAAGCAGAAAATACAATACAAAATGAGCACGTTTGAAACACGATTAATATATCCCCTAGGAGGTCACAAAAACAAAATGCAAACAATTGTGTGGAAGCAACTACTATGCACTACTTAAAAACTCACCTCAAGATTATCAGAAGCACTCTTAAATCTCATGGATATCAACTTCTCAGCATCCTTTTTACCAATCTACCATCCATTAGCATTTTGTGCTGTCCTGCAACCTGCCCAAAAAAACTAGATCTCCATATCACTTGTGCACGATTGGTGCACAAATAAATAAATAAAATATAACTGGTATATCAGCAGAATGGTTCTGTTGCGTTAAGACAAGAGGATTAAGTACAAAATGGCTTATAGGTAATTTCATAAATTTTAGATAAATAAGACCAGCATGTAATATAACTATTTTCAGTCTCACATGGGTAAGTGTGGCATGAAAATTAAATGAAAAGTAAATGTATTTACTTTTTTCTGATGTCTTACTGCATAATTTATTAGGCTGAATCTGTTCATTATATTTCATACTCCATTATTTTTCTATGTGAATTCTCTTACAATATCAAATTAAGAAAACTTCATTTTTTAATTAATAATTTCAAAGTGAAACATTAATATTCAAATCAAATATGGTGCTATTGTGGGACTTCAGGGACAAAAAAACTTTTATGCTGAGCACAATGAAGGATTGATAGGCATTTCTGTTATCTCATTCATTAGTCATTCTGGACAGTTCAGAGAAGTTGTTACCTAAGATAACAGACAGTATTTTACTTTTTAAAGGTTAATTTAAATTCTAATTTATACTGAAATGAAGAAAACTGTTTATTTATATGTTTATTAATTGTAACAAAATAGATATTTATATTTTTTTTCTAAAGGAATAAGTAATATTCATAGAGCTGCAGCCAGGAGTCTGATAGAAGATGTGATAAGCAACATATTCCATAGAAGGGTGACCACCTTGGTTGAGCTGTGCACTTTTCTGATGTATTGTATTAAATTTCAGAAATTTATAAAGCTGACATGAAAGAGGACAATTCTTATAACTGGCTTTGCAAATCTTTTACTCTCAGCTCCTATCTCCATTGCTTCTCTGCATAATTCCCCTTCTGAATTTAAACCCAGATCTTGTTTGTTCCTTCAGAGACATCTTCCAAATTTCTTCATTGATAGTGTCATCCTATAAACTGAAGTGCAGGTAATATATCACTAAGCACAGGTAATATATCAGTCTTAAACATCATTTTGCAACTTCTGAGCAGCCACATCCAAACTTTCACACTTTCATAGTGCAGAGTAACATCACAAAAAAAAGGTTAAGGTTTAACAATTATCAACTTGTTGACGCTCCCTCTGATTTTTCAGTGGAGTCTATATTTTGTGTCATAAAACAACAACAAACCCAAAGTGCCAGTAAATATTAATTCATTATGTTTCTTTCTGTCTTCAGCATTTTTCTACACTGTTCTGTTTAAAACATCCATAAATATAAAGTATTTGTTCAATGAATTAATATGTTAATCCAACCAAACATTTCAAGAAAAAAGCCAAATTCTCATGGACTTTAAATATGAAAAAATATATGTTAGTTATGAATTAAAAAAAGTCTTATAGGAAAAGAAAACAAGCTGTGAAGATTCTAAATATTCATGTTCATCTAAATCATTAGAGCATGAATAATGTCTTAATATTATTAAAAGCTTCTTATTTGTACACCAAAACACAATTCACTTGGTCAGAAGTGAGTGAAGCATCAGACTTAGATGGATAGCAACATAAAGTTCAGGAGGGAATGAACAGGCTTGTAGAACAGTGGCTGTATCTGACTCCTTCCCTTCCTTATCTCTTCTGCCTGGGTGTCCACCCTTAGCTACTAGATCCCATCCAAGGTGGCCCCCACTCCAAAGCCATCTGTTCCATCTTCCAAATCTCCCACTGCCTCCTGACTTCCTGAAAAATTCACAGGAGCTTTGTTTCAAGTCTAAGGTTTTCAAGAGACAGACAAATGGAAGCTGTTGCCGTCACCACTGTACGCTGGCCAGCAAGCTAAGCCACCAAATATTCTGTTTGTGGTGAGAAGGCAGGATGAATGTTTAATAATTAGCTGCTTTGGCTCTGCAGTCATTCCCTTGTGACTTTAAAAGCTTGAGCTATGAACTCTATTCTTTAAGATGAAGCCCCTTTTAATCACCGTTACAAAAACACTTGGTATTATAACAAAAACCTTGGAGAAAATGTTCCTACAACTTCTGAGCGCACAAAGGCACTGATTTCCTCTAGTTCCTTTACCTTGGTTTGACTCTGTGGGTGCTGGTGCCTGCATGTGTGCACACACATACACACACTGATGAGAAATAATAGGGGATGTCACTGAAGATCAGAGCCTTTGTGGGTGTTTGAATTCACATTTAGAACAACAGGAGGACAGCAAAGCTCACCCCTCTGCTGGATATGGTCATCGCAAGGCTGCACGTTTTTCCTGGCACCAGCTGGAGCGGCTCAGCAGCACAAGTGGAGCTCTGTACGTAACATGGGGTGAGGGGTAGGATGGAGACATCTCCCAGTGGCCCTCCTCTTTCTTGGGCTACACAGGTGATCACTTTTTATGGATAAAAGTTCATGTATTTTATATGTAACTTCTGTCTCTGGGCTGCTGCTCTGAACCAGGCAATGGAGTCCTTTCTGTGGTACTAGACTACAAATTGCCACAGGGAGCTGTGTCCCTGTTTCGCTTCAGCCATTCCTGACCTCCAGAGCTTCCTTCTGATGCTGCTAAGGTGTCACTGGATCCAAGGCTTGTAAGTATGTGATTTTTCTTAGAATAAAAATTGCATAACTGCTCAAATATTAAATTTCAATGGCTGTGCATTGAGGGATGCTAGTGTAATTTGTTGGACAGAAAGACCTTTTTAAAATTCTCGAGCAGCCTTGGGTAGTTTGTTGCATTGGTAGGAAATATCTAGTATATCTGTGACACACTTGATCTTTTGCAAAAATGAGAGAGAAGAGGTTACATTATGCTGAGAGCCCCTTGAGGCAGATTTTAGTATGTAGAGTGGGTACGATTTTTACAATCATCTTTGGATCATGAGGGCGCAGTTCAAGAGTTTGAATCCTCAAAGGGATGGCATTTCTAGAGATTTAGGATGTTTTGCCCAATTTATGTCTATTTCTTGTGGAAACTGAAGCCTACTATTTCGACCTTCTCCGTTTCCTGCATAATTTCTTCTGGTTTTAGTTTGCAGCTTTCTCATATTGAGTGTTTCTTCAGAGATCCAAAGTGTGGCTACAACAGCATAAGAACTGTGCTAATAAATATTTCTTTTTTAAGCATTTAAAGCATCTAAACATTTATTTTTTAAGTGTAGGATCTGAAATTGTATTACTATCACTGTAAATAACTAAAGCACTGATGCTTTTATGATGGAAATTAATTCAGAAGACTGAGTATTTATGAATTAGTATCTTTCCTCTAAGAGTATATGACAGCAATGAAAACATGCAATTACCAGAAATATCTATAGTGATTAAAATTATAATTAATGACAGCCCCTCTTATTAGCATAAAATAAAACAAATTACAGATACACCTTTTTTTTTATTAATAGGAAGAAAGTGCTTACAGATTGATGGTCTGTCAACGACAGGTGGTGCAAAATACTGAGAAGAGCAGCAAATCCATCCTTATCTTTCACATAGGGGCGTAGATGTATTTTCAGGAGGGAAAAAAGAACCATTAAGACAGCTCCAAAGTTTAAAATCTAAAATGTTTTCAAGTACATAGCTAGTCATTTTGCATTCTTCACAGATCCATTTATGAGGTTTATGTCCTAATTCTGCTGACATCAACATCTGGAGTCAGAATTAAGGCTATATTGTACACTGAATCAGAAATTTAATTTGTAAGAAAAATTGCATGTTTTCATTTTAACTCAGTTTTGAGTTGCTTACATCTTCCTGAAAACAGACACATAAATCACACATACAGACATCTATGGCAGGTATCCTGCCTTTGCTCAAAATATTCACTAATGTGACCAGAAAGCCTTTCCTAAAAAGTGAAGGCTTCTGCAAGAACTCAGTAAGCCAAAGTAATTGTTATTAAATACTCCTGAAGAAACCATGAGAAAAAATTTACATTTTTAATGCAGGTGTTCAAAAAACGTGTTTTTCAGCTTACATTCAAAACAGTCTCTGAAGCAATTTTCCTGAAGTTTTAAATGTAATGGCTTCCAGGATGGCAGTAAAAGTTTCAGAAAGCTGTGAGACTCAAAAAAGATTCAATCAAAATATCCATTCCAAGTTCATCAGAGGTTTTCTTACAATAAAGGAAGTTCTGTTTTTAATGCGGAGTGAACGTGGCTGCCGTGCTCAATTACAATTCGTTGGGTGAATTAAAGCTACTGAATGTGGAGCATTTGGGGATACAACTCTTAAAGCTAGAAAATATTAACTATTTTGTGTGCAACTTGAAAGTGTTTTCCAATCGCTCCAGTCTCTTCCAGCACAAGTGTTTGGCGAGCACGCCTGCTCGTGACTTTTAGAAAGCCACAGAAAAGTAGTGACAAACAAGCCAGCACAAAGTCAACCAGGCTGGCAACTCTTTGCTGCTGCAGAACTCTCTTGGGAGAAATCAAACACCAACTGTGTGATTTGCATCTTTCAGAAGAAATTTTCTGCAGAGCAAAGTGTTTGCATTCAGTCCAAGACACAGAAGTTTTCTTTATGCTCTTAAGTAACACTTGGATGTTGCTGTTCAAGATCATGTTTCCCACAAGAGACGGCTACATACTAAATCCAGTTTCTATTGTCTATCAACTGTCACACCTAGAGATAATTTAAAGGAACAGAAAATTGAAGAGTTAAATATTGGAGCTTTGCAATGTGTTTATCTCATCAAGCTCTTGAAAAAATACAGAGATTCAGTGCCTTTTAAGTTTTTGTGTCATAATTGAAATGAGTAAATAAATACTCTGAACACCATTTTGGTTTTGGGTGTAAGTAACCAAAGAGTTAGTCTGACAAAGATTCTTGGACAATGTGAGAATGAGTTTTGTGAAACCAGTAAAAGATAAATCTGTCCTCCTAAAGCAGAATGCTGTGACTTGAATGAAAACGCTTGGTCTCTGTTCAGAGCCCTGAACAAAAACCTCAGAGTAGTGTTTAGAAAAAGCAACATGAGAAGCGACCACTAGAATGTAAAAATTATGTCAAATCTGGGTCCTGCAATGCTATACTACCAACTAACCAGCCCTGGATTCAAGATGGAAACCCTGGATTTCAATTTTCTCCTCTTTTAAGCTGAAGCAAGCATTGAAATGGTCTTTTTTGATTTGAATCTGATTTGAAACCTCATTCTCTGGGGGCTTCAGTTTTATATCTGTGGGGGATACCAAGGATGAATCTAACCTGAAATAAACCCCTCTATACAAGGTTTTATAACAGTAAATCTAAAACATTCATAGGCACCTGAAAGGTTAACTGTTTTATTTCCATTCCATCTTTAGGTAAACTTCAAAGAATCACACCATCTTTAAGATGTGACTCCCAGGATCTCCAAGCACCTGCATAACTCCAAATTAGCATCAGCCTGTCAGGTATGTCAGATGCCAGAAGGTGCACTGAGTGCCTGGGCAAAATTAAACTCAAAGTTCTAATCAAAAACACCCACAAAAAGCTGCAACTTCTCCTATCCTGTGCTCTATATCCACATTAAAACATTACATAGTGATTCAAAATCCTCATTCTACACAGCTTTGCGGTCTTCATCCAGTAACTTGTTTTCTGCCCAGAAAACACAAACTTAAATAGTCTGGTAGACAAAATGATAGGAATATCATTTAATGAACCAAATCACGGAACTGACCTAAATTACATTTTGTAACAGGTTCAAAAAGCTTGGCTGAAGATTTCACTTCAGACAAAAGTACTTATAATAATTTCCAGAGAAAATTAAATGTGATAAGGGAAATTACTGTCTTAAATTTTTTCTTGCTGCATTGCTTCTTTTTCAAACTAGTATTAAATCACAGGTGGATAATAAATTTCCTACAAGTCAGTTGAAAAGTTATGAAATATTTTCAGATAGCTGCAACAGAAGGCGCTTGAGAGATTATGCTACGAGGAATTCATTAAGTATCTGAAATATTCTGATAGTCTCTCAAATAACTTTGTAATTTATTTAAGCCTGGACTTTTGTTTGTATGAAAATATAATCTGTTTCTTCTTGGAAGACATTATTCATTATAAACTGGGATACTGGATGTGTAATGGGTTGACCCTGGCTGGATTCCAGGCACCCACCAAAGCCAGTCTCTCACACCCCTCTGCAGCCAGACAGGGAGAGAAAACAAAGGATTCGTGAGTTAAGGACTGGGAGAAATCACTCATGAAACACCGTCATGGGCAAAACAGGCTCTAATTAGAGATATTAATTTAATTTATTACTAACTAAATCAAAGCAGGATAATGAGAAGTAAAATGAAACCCTTACAAACACCTTTCCCCACCTCTCCCTCCTTCCCAGCTCTACCTCCTCCCCCAGCTGCTCAGGGAGACAGGGAATGGGGGTTATGGTCAGTCCATCATCCGTGGTTTCTCCTGCTGCTCAGGGACAGGAGCCATTCCCCTGCTGCACCCTGGGGTCCCTCCCACGGGAGACAGCTCTCCAGGAACTTCTCCATCGTGAGTCCATCCCATGGGAAACAATCCCCCTCAAAGTGCTGCAGCGTGGGTCACTCTTCCATGGGGTCAGTCCTTCAAGGACAGGCTGCTCCGGTGGGCTCCTGTCTGGCAAATAGGCTGGGAGAAATCTATTTGTCCCTAATGAGTACCGTCTCAAAACATCCTACTTTTGGAGCTATTGTACCTTTTTGTTGTGGTTTAACCCCAGCCAGCAACTAAGCACCACCCAGCTCTTGACTCAGTGCCCTCCATGGAAAGGGGAAGAGAATCAGAAAAAAGCAAAACTCACGGAATGGGATAAGACTGGCTTAAGAATTAAGCCAAACATTTCACTATTATTATTATCTTTGTTATCATTATTACTACTAGTACTGCTATTATTATTATTATTATTATTATTATCATTATTACTATTATTATTATTAAAAAGGAGAATAAGAGAGAGGAATAAAAGCCAAGACAGACAAGTGATGCCCAATACAATCTCTCACTGCCCACAGATCAATGCTCAGCCCAGGCCTGATTTTCAGACAACCTGCCTATTTTATGTATTGGGCTTGATGCTCTGTGGTGTGGAAGGCCCAACCTGTCCCTTCCCTTACACACATGCACCCCAAAACATCTCGAGACATCAACTTTCCCAGTCTCTCACATGTATCCCAAAAAAACGTTCTGTCAGGGTCAAGAGCAGGCCTGTGCCAAGAGCTGGCTCTTTTCAGAGTCCAAGATATATTCCTTTCTTGCCTGCACCACTTTTGTGATAAACATTCTCCTGTCCCACCGAAGAGCTCCATCAGGCATCTTGCCAAGAGCAGAACATTTTCCCCACACCAGGATAAAAAAGCAGAACTTCAGGAGTCTGTATCTAGTCTGTAACTAGCTACTTATGAGGAGCCACTTAGCAGTGCGAGGGGACCAATGTAACTGAACCAAGTTCTGCTGAATCTTCACCTTTCTTCCTCTCCCTACCCCATGTTCACATGCAAAATTACTCATTTAGAAACATTTCAGTGCAACTTTTTCTTTGCCACTTGCATTTCTTGAAAATTTACTCTTAGCAGGAAGACTGGAATGCCCATCCAACCAAAATATAGCGTATTAAAAAGGTCAAAGTACTACAGCAAAATAGCATAAATCACAAAACACAATGTGCCAAGTCTGACACCTCTTTGGCATCACCAAAATTGTAACTAGGGTGAGAAATTATATGTAATTAGCTTCTAACTGAAAGTCTCTGAAGGCTGTAATTTCATGGTGCCTGGATGTCATTTTCAGAGCCTTCTGCTTCTTTTGCAGTACAGTAGGAACACTTTCAGCTATCATCTGGGGCACTTGAAATAAAAGTAGGAGCAAAGGAGAGACACAAAAACGTTTTATTTGGGGCAAGAAGTCATGACAGTTTTCAAAATTACAATAATCTTTCAGTATTGTTCCTACTGAAGTCAGAAATCTTCAGGAGTTGCCTGATCTCTTCCTGTGGGCTGTATTTTATTGAGTCTCACTTGAGACTCAAATGAGAGAACATTATACTCTAGGAAAAAAAGGTAGATCTCAGTGTTAGAAGTTGATTTGCCTCATGTTGCCTCCTTTCTGTTTAGGCCAACAGGACAACTAGGAGAGAGCAGATCCAACTCAGTAAGTCCAAAGGCATGGCGTGCATGACTCCTAAATCCTTTAACTGAAAATATGAAAGCTGAAGTATTAAATGACTAGCAGTAAATCGCACCTTTTGTTATGGTGATGTCACTTTTGAGGATCATTTAATTTCATTAAAGCACACAAAGAGAATTGCTCTGCTGACATCTTGTTGATTCAGTTGACCTCTGTTAATGCAGTTAATGAGTTATAGTTTGTTTGCTTTTTTCCCTGTTTTATGACTTTCTCACTTCCTTTCCCTCATGCTCCTCGTGCTAAAGAGGCCAGGAATTGACAAGAACATGACTATCCCTGAATAAATGGCTTGTTAAAGGCTTGCAGCACTTCTTTACACCTTCTCTTGGCAAGTAGAAAAGGATGGAGGTGAGTCTGAGGTGAAATACATATTCTCTAACCTCTCAGAAAGCAGTTGGAGCTGGAGGAATTTGGATTTCTCCAGAAGCGTAACAAAGAGATCAAGTGTTAGCATCGGGTCTTAAAAAATCACAGAGCCTGAAAGACTTACAAACACAAAGAAAGCTGGAGTAGGAGAGAGGAACAAAAAGGATAAGAGACAGAATGTATTAGTTTAGGCACCCCACCCTGCTTGCACAGCGCTTCTGTGCTGGAGCCGGCTCACGTACAAACTGCTGGGAGTAGAGGCGGAGGAGGTCATGGACATCCTTCGTAGTAGACATAATCCCTCTTATTGTTACAACAATAAGGTTACTGCAGCGGAAGAAAGAGGGGACTTTGTCAGTGCAAAAGGCAGAGAGAGAGGAAAGTGAGTGAGCCAGGCAGGGAGGAAGCAAGTAACACTACAGATTTTGGGTTGTAGCAGTAGCGAGAAGAGAGTTTCATTGTCTGTGCTGCTGTGGATGTGAGGTACAGCGCAATCACTTCACTGTAGGGTGAGAATTTTGGCTGTTCTGCTGCATTAGAAAGTATAGAAAGAGAGCATTTGGTTCAGGGGGAGTGCTGAATGAGGTGGGTAAGAAAGCCCCTGTGTTCTACAATAATTCCTGTTGTGAAATTTGACCTGATTTTAGGGAGTATAAAATATTTAAATGCTGAATGAAAGAATTTACTTTAGCTCCTAGGTTATTCAACCTATAATGGAAACAAGTTTCAGGTAAGCAAAAAACAAAAGTCAAAAGTGACTGATTTTGGGCACAGCCAGATATATTGTTTCCTTTGTGCATGTTAAACCACAGAATGGTTTGGGGTGGAAGAGACCTTAGAGATCATCTCATTCCAAAGACTCAGTCATGGGTAGAGACCCCTAAAGCTCAGTTACTTCAAGGTTTTCTTAAGAGACTTGCTTTTCTACATCAATATTTCCCTAGCTTTGATAATTCTTGTGCACCTAATCTAAAAGTGTAATCCTCCTACGGAGAAATTATGCTGAACAGTTTTAAAGGCACTGTATTGCTGTGTCTCTTCAGTAGATGGATGTATCACACTGCAAAATAAACTGGTGCAGACCTGGGATTTGTGCAGAGGCACATCACCATCCTGACTTTCCCTCAGCCCACTCAGATTCTGGAAAAGATACAGCCTGTACCTGGCACAAAAAAATCCAAATCCCATATGAACAGAGCACTGCTGAGCAAAGATCTCCTTTGTGTTTCAAACTCACAAAAAATGTGGTCATCTAATAGAATAGCTGTCAGAAACTATTTACTTAAATAATTAATTTGAAGTCATTTGTTTTGCATGTTGCCAGTAAAAGTAATGTGTCAGGAAAAATGCCAAAAACAGAAGGGTATTTTCTCAATGTTTTTTTTTTTTTCCTGGTATCCATCTGTGTCTATTCTCCAACAGTACAACTTATAAGAGGTCACATTCTATTAGATGATTTCCCCAGTTATTACACTCAAGCAGACTACAAATCACTTGTTTAATTTCTGATTACAGTTGCTTTGTTCTGAGGAAGATTTTCAGAGTAAGCTCACTACCAAGTGTAATGCTGTTCAATAGAATCTATAGGTTATTTATCAAAACCACATAAAAGTGGTAAACCACAATCATGAAAAAGATGAAGCAAAGCTTTGCAATCTGGTGTCCCAAAGGTATGGTAATCATATCTCTTGATAATCATATCTCCCTCTACTGCCTTATTGCTAATTAAATTAATTAATTAGGGAAGTCTTTCCCAAGTGGACTTGATTTAATATGCTGTATGTAATTAGCAGCTCTTGGAAATGGAGATGAGATGATTTCTCCCCTTTTTTTGGTGTCACAGAGAGCTCTCACAAGTTTGCAGAGAAAGCAAACGATCAGGCTTCTTGTTTGGTCCAGTGACAGCACTAAGATCAGTGTTTAAAAGTATTTCTTCACAGAAGGAAGAAAAAAAGACAAAACAAGAGTCAATATGATTAAGGACAATGAGATTTTTAGTGATCCTGGTTCATTTTTGTGAGCTGACCTGAACAGTCTTCCAAATTCAAATGAGTAACAAAGAAATTCCTATTAAGGGTAAATGCAATTGCTATGGGGAGGCATCAGTGGAGATCTGTACAGGGATTGTGCGGAGGGTTGACCCCGTCTGGACTCTGAATATCCATCAAATCCACTCTTCCACTCCCCTCCTCAGCTGGACAGGAAGAAGAAAATATAACAACATGCTCATGGGTTGAGATAAACATAGGGAGAGATCCATTACCAGTTCCTGTCATGGGAAAAACAGACTCCATTTGGGAAAAATAGTTTAATTTATTACCAGTGAAATCAAAGTAGGATAGTGAGAAAATTGAATCTTAGACCAGCTTTCTCCCATCCCTCCCTTCTTCCTAGGCTTTACTTCACTCCCGAATTTTCTATTTCCTTCTCTTAACTACTTTGGACATGAGGGAAGTTTCTGGCAATATCTCACAGAAGTCACCCCTGTAGCCCCCAGTCTCATCCCAAAACCTTGCCACACAAAGACAAGGGAACTGCTCACAGACCTGCCAAATTTTGTGAACCTTAATATAAATGACAAGGGAAGGATGTGAAGAAATACGTTTCATTATTTCTAAAAATATTCTAAAAGATAGATTAATCTCCTAATATCACAGAAAATGTCATCTAATAATAATTTGAATATCTTTGAATTTGCAACTGTATCAATAGATCAATCATTGTATTTATAATGTAAATTATTTTCTAGACACACACACACACACCATTCACACTTGGATCCAGTGCAGAGGAGAAGGCAATGTCCAAGCAGCTGGTCAGGCATGTTTTCCATCGCTCAGCCAGCTACCATTACTTTATCATCTACCTGTGACCTCTTCCTCTGCCTGCTAACATGTTCCTCAGATTTATTCTAGGATGCCCGACACCTTAATATCTGCCAGTGGCTGAGTGATAAACCTTAAGTGCCGCAGGAAGCTGCTTCTGCTTTTATTCAAATGTGTTTCATTTTGTCTCCAGAAGACCAGGATGGGGAAGCCTTGGTGCTAAAGCACAGACAGATAATCCATGCCTAAAAAAGGAACTTTAAAAGCCAAATATTTTAAAGGAAGTACTGAGGCAAAACTTTTTTTAATGCCATTTCAAAATAGCAATTTCATGCTTTTGATAGGCTACTGACTGTCCAAAGATAAACAATCCTCTCATTCCCAGCATTGATGTAGTGCCTGTTAGAGCTGGCAAAGAGACATTGGAGTTGCCAAACAGCACAACAATAAAAAATACTCCTTTCCTGTGTGTGGAGGAAGCTATTCCCTTTGAATTTTTTCATGGAAATAAAAAGGCTAGTGGAAGATGTACCTTTCTGCCTCCAAAATCGTTAGTGATGGACTGATGACTCCAGCTTTAGTACCTGCTCCTTTTCTCTCTGTGTGAACAACAGCCCCTACAAACAGGCTCTATATAATGAATGCAGAAGTAATATAAACAACAAAAAATCCAGAGGCTTTTCTCTTCAGCAGCAAGGAAGTCTTCCCTGGTGAAAATCTTTTTGACATTGTTTCTAAAATGTTCAGTATTGCCAGAGCAGTATTTCCACCTGTGTTTTATAAACCAGATTTTGAACTGTTCTGAAAAACTGTAAAAAAATTAGGAAAACAAACAGTATTAATTGTTGTAAAATTTGTGTTTCTCTGTTAAAAATTCAACTTTTTAATGAAATGCATACTCTTTCAAGCAATAATAAATATTCCTGCACAAGAAGCCTTAAAAAACCCGAACGAAAAGAGACACATATACATTAGAGTATTTGAAATCTCCTTGTGCTCTGTATTAAAGAACTTGCTGAAAAAAATGTCCTTGAGGGATTTTCCTCCTGCAGCGTGGATTAATGTGATCCAGATACGGGAAAATAAAACCTTAAAATCACAAAACAGAATACAAACAAGAAGTTGGGCAGGGCTGGGAGCAGGAGGGTGGGGTGACTGACAGGCAGTTTTGGCTTGCAGATGCTGTTACTACCCAGAACACAGAGCTCCTCTTTAGGAGGAATAATCTCTAAGGTCATTCTTAGCAACTCAGGACTTGTGAGCCATAGACTGGGGAACATAATGCTTTGCTTTTTTGTGGGTGTGAAAAGGTGCTGGAGGCTGAGATGCATGAGCATGCATATGCTGAAACTGAAAAGTCGTCACTTTGAAATGTCATTTATGGAGGTCATTAATTAATCAAGCCAATAATTAAACGTATCCTAGGATAGAATGAAAAGGCTATGCCAAGAAAAATTTCTTAATGTGTCCTCTAAGGACTTTTGGTACAGATGCCATCACTTTGATCACGCTTTTTGGTACTTAGGACTCAGCGAGAAATTCCATTCTATTTCCTGGTGGTTTTATCAACTTCTCCTTTTGGCTGGAGCGAGCAGAGCGGGTCTTCGCCGTTTATTGATCCGCAGACCCTCTGCTCCCCCCCAGAGCAGGCGCAGAGGTCTGTGACAGCCTTCCAGGGATGAAGAACCCCCCGAGGCTGCAGCGCCCGGCGCATTTCCCACCAGAGGGCACTGCAGGCTGAGGCAACAATGCCTAAGGGGAATTTAAAACAAACCTACGGGAAAAAAATAATAATAATAAAAAAAAAAAAACAAAAAAAACCCCTAAAGAAAAAAACCACCAAAACCCCTAAAGAAACAAAGCCAAAACCCCACCAGCACACACAAAGCTAATCTCTGTCCAGACTGAAGATCAGGATTTCCAAGCCAGCCAAGAAAGGCAGTTGGTAAATAGCTCAGACATTTCCCAACATCAAAAACGCTTACCAGGGATTGTATTTATTTATTTTTTAAATGCATCAAATACAAGAGGGAAGAGCTGGAGGATTCAGTGTTTCAGCAACAGGATTCGGATAATCTCACTTTGGTATCAGCTGTTTGGGTCTGACTGGGGTCAAGCCGATCACATGTGCCAGTCTCTGCTGACTGACCAGAAATCTACTCTGAAGTTTGTGGTCTCAGTGCAGTAATTTGACAAATGTGAGCAACACTGAAACAGCGTGGAAATATCAATAAAGACAGCAAGAACTGAATTGGTAAGGATCAAAAATCAAAACAGTGTCAATCAAGCTTCAAAATTCTCCTGGGAGCTACTGAAATCTTCCAGCAGTACACAGAGAGAGTGAGAGCTGATATTTTTCTAAAGTTCTCAGTGTCTGCACTCAAATCCTTGAATTAAGACTCCCACCAATCATTTAAATTTTAGCATCTCTTATAGACATGAAATTCAGAAGGAACATCTAAAATATCAGAAAAAAATGGAGGATCAAAAGAATGCATTGAATAACTAAAATATCAGTGTTTTCTTATTAAGGTGTGGCATCAGGGAACCTTAACAGCCGGCAGCAGTAAGACCAAGCATGTCTGCTCCAGACATTCTTAGATCCTATCTTAGGTAGGACAAGGGGGAATAGCTTTAAACTGAAAGAGGGAAGGTTTAGATTAGATAATAGGAGGAAATTCTTTCCTATGAGGGTGTTGAGGTCCTGGCACAGGTTGCCCAGAGATGCCGTGGATGCCCCATCCCTGGAAGTGCTCAAGGTCAGGCTGGATGAGTTTCTGAGCAACTCATTCTAGTGAAAGGTGTCCCTGCCCATGGCAGGGGAGATGGAATCCTCCCTTTAAACTCAAACTATCTTATTATTCTATCAATGTTATCAATAATGTGCATGTCTGTCTGTGTGTGTGTGTATGTGCATTTGCTGACATGCGATTAACGTCACTGATTTCACATACATTCAAGTGGAATCAGAAGCCCTGAAATAACTTCACTAAATAATACTATGAGCACTTTCCTACAGCCTAATATTTTTCCTCCAGGTCCTATTTCTTACATCAGGGAGCTGTTGATCTTGCACCAGGCTCTGTGATGGCAAACCATCCAAGTGGAACCGTGCTGAAATCACATAAACCATCTTTTGGAAATATGTGTGGCTGTGTCTCTACTGAGCTAAGGCCACAGGGAGAGACAGATTAAATTCATTATAGAATAATTAATTAATTGGGTGGGTTTAAAGTTAGTTCAATTAGCATTTTTCTCCTGGAATGGCACTTTGTTGATATATATCTATCTAAGAATAAGAGTGCTTGGATGAGTGTTGTAAAGGATACAGGGAAAATTACTAGATTAATGGTATATTTACCTCTCTCTAGCATTGCCAGAGAAAGGACAAGGAAATAAGCAGTTTGTTTCTCTATTGTCTTTTCCCTATGTCTATGTTTTCAAGCTAAACATGTAAAACAAACTAGTTACTTTGTATTCAAATTTGCGTACAGAGTTTTCTGTCCAGAAGTGTTTTCTTACAGTGGAGCTGCAAAAAAAACCTGCCTCTTTAGGGAGGGCAAGTGTTACACTGCTGAAGTAAACTCGATGCCTTTGAAGAAACTTTTTGGGGGAGAGTGAGGACAGAAGGGAAATATTTTTTTTCTAGGTACTGGTCATAAAGGGTTTCCAAACCTGGAGTCTGTAGTGAAGGGTATCATCAAGGCACATGAGAGAAAAGGAAGAGTCTTGCAGAGAGCAAAAAGACAAATTAAAGGAAGGCATCAAGGAGAAAATTGAATGCTGTAGAGTCTTTGGAAACTGCTTAAGCATAGCTCTATGTATGCATGTATTTTAACTTCCTTAATAACTTTTTCTTTGAGTTACCAAGCACGTGAGCTGCAAATAGAGCTGAGGAAGCTACCAGAACTGTACTTTTACACTTCTTTATTTTCTCCAGTTTGAAAAGTTTCATTATGGTCACGGAGATTTTTATAAAAATCCAACTTATCTCTATGACACAGTGATTATTCCTCATGAATAAAATAATGATTCTGGCTCTCCAGCTTTTTCAGAACGGTAGTCTTTAGAGGAGCTAATAACTTCATGCAGTCAATGTTTTTTGTGTTCTCTTAAAAATTTAGAACCGAAACAAACCAAAAGACTTTCCTACCTATTTTTAAGGAATCTCTTCCAGCATTACCCTTGTATGTATAGAGACTCAGAATTCATGTCTCAAAATATATAAGGAACAAAATAATGAAAACATGAAATAAAAGATAAAAAAACCAAAACAACATGAAACATGAGATTTATTTTATTTATATTTATGTTTTATTATAAAATTTCCTGGTTTTGAAATCACAAGCCAAAGCTATGTATCTCTGGGTAAAGCTGTAGCAAGCTTCTATCTTCTGTTTTAAGAGTCAACAATAACCCCTCTGTAAAATGAAATCTCCATTCCCTCTCAAACTATGGAAGACTGTTAAAATTTAGATTCACGAGGCTTTAAGATTTAAGAAGTGATTTTACTTTGTATGTCAGCCTAGTAAAAGGCAAAGAACAAAAAGATATCTTAGAACATTAAATCAATGCACATTAAATACACTGATCATATATACACTGAATGTTAATAAAGAAAATGTACATTATCATTCTCATCTGCTAATTGTTAAATTCTCTCTAGCAGAGAAAAGGAATATTTACCTAGCATACATATATACATATGTATGCATATATAATAATATCTTTATATTCAAACATATTTAATAGTTTAAATGTGGGACTACAATACCTGCAAAGCAATCACCAGCATAGAGAGGAGTGATCTTGCCTTGCTTACAAATGGGCAGGTGATTTAAAAGGTGTAAAAAAGCACCACACAGCCGAAATTCTGTGAGTTCTGTAAGGTGGTAGAAAATGGTAAATCTTTATGGTAACAGCATGATTTTTGTCTATGTCATGGAGCATTATTGATTGGTGTCCAGCACATAGCAAGACAAAACTCTCGGTAATAACTCACCAGAGCTGTTGCCCCAGAAAGTCAATGCTGATTTCCGATACTGCTGGACTGAATCCACCAAGCGTTACATTTCACAATTCCTGCTTCTAAGAATCAGCCAAATTATCAGCTGGCGTAAATCAACTTGGCTCCACCGAAGTCAAGAAGCTGTGTTGATTTAAAAGGAGCCGGTGACATTTACATTATGTCCTTCAAGGGGTGTTGTGGGGAATGACAGTCAGTAATGACTTTCATCCTTTTGCTCAGTGCTCCCCATGACAGCAGACACACTACAAATTATTCTTTTTGACCAGCCATTATAACAGGCATAAGCAAAATTACAACAAGCTTGCTCTCTGAACATCCAGCTCTTCAGCACAGTCTTTCCTGCATATCTTAATGTCAAATTTTGGAGTTGCATCAGTAGAGAAGCCCGAGGAAGAGAAAGCAGGAGCCTCTCCCCCCACACTGGAGCACAGCCCGGCCTGGGGGACAAGTTCCCTTGGTTCCACTCACACTTTCTGTAGGAGCACATTCCAGTGAACCCACTGCTCCAGATTTGTTCTTTACCTCTATGTCAGATTTCCCAGGGGCAAATGAAGTTTATTTACCAGTTCTGCACAC
The DNA here is from genome assembly GCA_013400915.1 of Pardalotus punctatus. NCBI lineage: Eukaryota > Metazoa > Chordata > Aves > Passeriformes > Pardalotidae > Pardalotus > Pardalotus punctatus. The sequence continues at coordinate 12,954 of VZTX01012861.1, read as the reverse complement.
TTAGGAATTTGGGAACCAATTGGACTCCAAGCTTTGTGAGCTGATGCCTAATCCAAGAGCTCATTGAAGGCAAAAATATATCCATTGGAGACAGATCATGTCAAATGGATAACCAAAATATTATCTCCAAATTACTGCAATAATTTTCATACCACTTTCACCTGTGATTAACTACCACATTAAATTACCAGTTTTCCAGCAAAACAAATGTAATTTCTGAACTCAGCTTCTAGTACTGTGGAAAATAAAATTTTGTGACCCATACAAAGAAACAAGCCATACCATTATATTCCAAATCAAAGGTCTTTTCTAAAATCATATGCCTGAATAATATACCTATCTAAATTTACAACATGAATTAATAAAAAAGTCTAATTTGTTTCAGTCTAGCTGGTAATCCTGGCCACTGCTTTGCATGTACCACTTTTATCAGTCTTCGCGTCAGTTCCCCCATTATTCATAAATCTCCATGGCCTTTATTTGACCAGCTATAGTTGTAAAAGTTTGTAAGCCTATTGGCTTTATCTTTCCTGAAAAAAATGTTTACAAATTCACTCTTTCTAAGGAGCCTATTGTCCCTGCATTTTTTAATTAACCAATTGGATAGAAACTTTTGCATGACTTTTGAATAGTGTTCAAGTCTTGGTAGTAAAGATGTTCATGCTTTATGCTCACAGCATCAGAAATCATCTCAGTGCATGCGATTTGATCTTCAGGAAATATCATTTGGACTTAGAGAAATACTTTCTCATTGATCCCCTTTTCATTCAAGAATGATAAGGACACAGACATAAAGTTTAAAAATAATTTGTTTAATTGTGCTTATATCAGGAATATCAGCATGTAGGACAAGGCTTAGCAATTCTGCATGGAGCTATTATTTAAAGATAAAAGTAATTTTAAATAATTTAAATGTAGTGCCAGAGAGGAAAAATAGGCCAAGAGAGAATATTAATTTTACACTCCTGGTTTCTATTGTCAACAGGACATGCTTGACAATTACCTGCCTTTATTGAATCTCATTTTTATCCTGTTCTAAGAAGGAGGGAATGAAAAAAATCCTTGTTTTCTATTCTGCCTCTTGTCCTCAACACCTGGATACAATCATCATCCCAAATTCAGATGAGCATGAGAAGTCTCTCCATTAGTTATGTGACTTGATCTGTCACATACTTTTCAATCAATATGAAAATGAAACAAACATAAGGATCTACTTATTAAAAAAATTGATTACACTTTGTGGAGATACTTGTGAGCAGTATTTTCTGGAACCGTGTAGTTGATACTGTTTATTTTTACTACATGTATTTGCATACACGTACTTACAGAGGGAGAGAGAAAGCAAGTATCTGCCCATTGGTACATACTTCACCCTTTCTTTGCTTTCTTTTTGGTGTTTCTGCATTTTTCCTCAGTCTAAAGAGATGAGCTATTGACTTAATACCTTACCTGCCATAAATTTAAAAAAAAAAAAAAGAAAGAATATGCTAAAAACTAAGTAATGATCCTTTTTCTTTCTTCTCTTTCATAATTTTATTTTCTTTTTTTCTTTCCTAGTTTTTCCTTTTTATTTTCAGAATAAGTAGGGTACTTTCCACTGCCATGCAATTGTTTAAAATCTAGTCTGGGTAGAAAACTGTTACCATTTGAGAGCTGCTTGATTTCTCTCACAGTGAGTAACTGAGTTTGAGGTCTCAATCCAAAAGCACAGCTCGTACTGAGAGGTGTCTACACCACAGCTGAAGTTTTCCTGATGATTTCATTGAACACTCAAAATAAATTCCCTTCCTATCCCAGCAGCAGTTCTCCAGATGGCTGTTAAGAAATGATTTGCCAACAGGGAGTAAATAAATACACAATAGATTTCTGAGAAGGGATAATAAATAATTCTGCCTGGTCCTTGCACTTCACTTATTTTGAAGATAAATAAAGGTCTGTGGTGTCAAGAGCTGTCAATCTGTCTTTTGTAATGTTATGAGTGCAATCTGAGAGCCACACTATGCTGAACCCCATGCCTGAAAAACAGATTTCAGAGAATATGTCTATGCCTAAGACACATCTGTTTTCACCAAACTTCTTTAGAAACCGTGTTTCACCAGACTTCCAAAAATTTAGAGGGACGTGCGACAGAAAACCAGCGCAGAGGAGCAGCAGGTTTGAGTGCAAACATTGCAATCTGAGACCTCATTTTGGTCTTTAGTGCCCCAAGTCACCTATGCCACCACATATACATGTTATATTCTGCATTTTGCAAAAATATCCGGGGAAAAAGTAGGGTAATAGAAGGCTCAGTAAGAAAGTTTTATTTATTAAGCCACTGAAATGAACATCTGTCTGCTCCTGTGTTACAAAGGGCTCTCACTGCCTTTCATGAGTGACAAATCAGGCTTTCACTGACACAAAGTTGTCTATATGACTGCAAAATTCACAGTTAAAGCACAGGTGGGATATATACAAGCAAAATTATGCACAGGTATTTTTCTTTCTTTATTTTTCTACATAACTACTTCTCAAATCTTTATATCTAACAATGAAAAAAATCATGTTTTCTCAGTCTGTAATATCTGTTTTTATTTGCTGCCATAAAAGTAATTACAAACCCTCACGTCATTTTACTCTGAGAAACACTACTGAAAAAAGCAAACTGTTCCATTCTCATGATGGTCAGAGCAGGCAGTCTGTGTTGCTGTAGACAGCATTAAATGTAAAAATAGTAGCACCACCTATTGGTAAAATACATAAACTGAGCCATCAAATTTCATACTAGCATTAATCCTGCTACTGGATGTTAAGGTTGCAAACTATTATTTTCAGTTTGTTTTCATTATTCAGAATGAATATGTTTGTTAATATGGCTTTTTTATTTCATTTACAGCACATCTGACATAGAATGCAAGAGGACCTAGTTTTAAATTGGGAAAGCAACAAAAACATAACCCATAAATTCATAATGCCGAGGTCAAATTTGTCTGGAATACATCTAAAAGGTCTGAAACCTTTTTATGTTGTGGATTTTGCATATTGACTAATGCTGTGATCCAGAAGTTTTAGGTCTCAAATTCTTGACAAGTCCCTTTAATTTAAATGGACTATAAATGGAGGCAAAAATTAGTGTTGAGGGGAAGTATTTTAGCATTGGGGTGAAAAGACAAGATTTTCAAGTATTTGTGCATATCAACATCTCTATATAAAACGTAACCTATGAACTGCCCTTGGCTTGTAGTTATCATGATTCTGCTTAATATAAACAAAACCAAATTGCGTCAGGCAAGAGATGGAATGTGAAATAATAAAAAAAACCCTTTAATTTAACTGAACATGAGAGGCTAGAAGTTAGGCTTGTAACTTTAATTTTTATCCAGATGGCATTTAAACAGACTGTTAATCCTCAAATTCTTTCATCGTGCTTCTGTTTCATTTTGGTTACTTGGGTTGAGTTGCTCAGAAAAATCTTGCTTAATTTCAACTTCGTAGGACAACTTATTTCTGAAGATTTCTTTTTTATTATTGCTCTATGATTGATATCTATAGAATCTTTGTTATATTTACATTTTAAAAGTGATATTATTTTGCTTTTTAAACATCATTAGTATTTGATAAAAAAATATGTTTCATCCATGCATTACCATTGACATTACTGTTTTTTTGAGTCTTCTCTTTCTCCTTCCCTGCTCCTCCTGTTCATTGCTCTGTCATTTCTTCTGAGAAAGAAAATGTTGCTGATCATGGTAGGTCAGGCTCCCTCCCACAGCAAAAAACTCTCTCTGCATGCTAAGACTGACTATTGACCTTTAGTTCTGCATTCCTGGGCATTTCACTATTTTCTCCTACAGTGCCCAGTTTGGTTTTTTGTTTGGTTTTTGTTTTTTTTTTTTTTTTTAATGTTGGGTTTTCCTTAAAAGCAAAGTTTCCCTGTGCTCAGGAGTGTGTTAATTTTTCTTTTATTCTGGTGCTTTTGAAGAGTGCTAACAGTCCTTGTATCTGCAGATCATCACCAGCAGGATGTGTTTCTTACAGAAAATCGTGCCAAACCCTGTAATGACTCATCAGAGCTCTGGGGTGAAGACCTCTGCTGGAAAAGGGATATATTTTCTGTGTTTGTAGTCTCCTGCATCTCAGGATTCATGATTTCATGGCCTCCTTTTAGAATCATGAGATCATTCGGCATGCTGGAAAAGAACATCAAGTCCAACCTTCAGCAGAGTTCCACCATGGCCACTATACCATACCACAAAGGGCCACGTGTTCTCATTTTTTGAACACTTCCAGGGCTGGTGACTCCACCACTCCATTTAGAAACAAAGGGGTTGCCCCTGCCATCAACACTCATATCTCCAGCCTTTGAATGTGATGAGTTCTTCCAGCTCTTCCAGTTAACAGGTGACAGGATGAGAGAAAATGGCACCAAGTTGCACCAACGGAAGTTTAGATTAGACATTATGAAGCAAGTAGGTTTTTTTTCCCAGAAAGGGCTTTAAAGTATTGGAACAGGCTTGCCAGGGGAGTCTAGAGTCACCATTCCTGGAGCTGTTAAAAACGCTTGTGGATATTGCACTTAAGGACAGAGTTTAGTGGTGAACATGTTGAATGGTGCTAGGTTGATAGTTTGACTTTAAGATCTTAAAGGTCTTTTCCAACCTTATCAATTCTATTTTCTAATATTTTACGAGAAGCAAGGCCAGCAAGAGCAGTATCTCTCTTGGTGTCCTCTGCAAAAGTCTCTTTTCTAATCGGAGCTGCAATGTGCAGAGTGATTAAGATTGCATTTACCACCATCTTATGGCTAAGTTTTATGTTTTCTTAGGAGCAGGCATTTCTTCATAGTACTTTGTATATGAAAGATATTTTGTTCAGTGGAAGGAACAATCCAATTTATTTTTTATCTACAAGAATACATTGGCTTAATAATTTACGTAGGCTTCCTTGGCTTCATGACGCTGTTTCAACAATGCAAACAGAGCCAGTCACACTGCAGCTGCAGGCTTGTAAATACTTGCCTAACAAAGCAGTTCTACTCCAGCTAATGAATCTTGGGGAAGATGACACTGAGGCCTGAGCCACAAACGGAACTCATTATATAAAATGAAAATGAGCCAAACAGACTGTGCCATTTCCTTGGGCCCTCTGAAGACATGTCACATGCTATATCTATCACCCTGGCTGAGTGAGAGTGTTGTGTTGTTCTGTGATGTTACATGTGTGTTTGATGGTATTTCTCCACGGCTATCCATCTCCACGGAACATGAAAACAGTATTTTGGAAATCTGTTAAGGATTTAGAGGTTTCTGAGGGACAGACATCCCCCCAGCATCTTGTGGCAGAGGGCTGTGGTTGTGTGGCTGCCCTCATGGCATGGGACAGAGGATGCTGGACTCTGCTGTCAGACCCCTCTCAACACCACCAAACCTCATAGAAGGTCCCCTGCAGTGGGTGGAACATATTACGGCTGGATAAACAGAACAGAAAGAGATAAACATCTTGCCCAAGTTCACAGAAATGGCTTGGTGCAAGACCAGAGCACAGAGTCAAGCGGTTTTGATTCATCATAATTTGTTTTAGTCAATAATCACAATATGAATGTGTAATTATCATGCCTGCATCCATAGCTCTCCGGCACTTGGTGTCTCAGAAATATATCACAGGCTTAATTCCTCTCACAATTATATCAGTTTTAAATGTGTCACAACTGTCATCACTGGAATTTCTCTTAACTTGTCCCTTTGTAACTAAGAAGAAAAACCAAGATTTATGTGACATCTAGGGAGTTATACATTTTGGTACTACAAGTTTATTTAACTTCTGACTAATAAACAAAAGCAGATTGTGGATCGAAATTAATTATAGCAGGGGACAAATGATTTATCAGTAGAGAGAAAATTTATCATGACAAGAAGTCTCATATAGATTATTCCTCTGTGAGCTTCAAGTAGCTGTGCATTTTTTAAATCATAACAAAGTCATTCAAAATTAGTAAGCCTAACATAAAAAGCCATTACATTGCATTTCTATGGGATAATATTTATAGGGTATACCCTTGGTATACCCTACAACTTCAAACTGATATAGTGAATTATGTACATTTCTTGAACTCAAGTAGTATATGACTTATTAGACTACGTATTGAAGTGAATACAATGCTCTGAAATGTGAAAGCATCTGGCTACCAATAGATTGCATCCTCTACATTCACATTATTGAGGGATATTGTGATTTAACCCTGCCCAAACACCAGGCACACACAACAGCTCCTCCCTCTCTCTCCCCTGCCACAGCAGGGCAGAGGAGAAAAAAAATTAAGTGGGGGAGTCATGAATTGAGATAAGGACTGGGAGGAAACACTCCAAGGGCAAAACACGCTCACCTTAAAGTTACAAAGTGAATTTATTACTAACAGAGTTAGAGGAGGATAATGAGAAGTAAAACAAACCCTTAAAACACCATTCTTCCATCCACCCCCTCCCTCCTTCCCACCAACAGCACAGAGGGACAGGGCATGTGGGGTTTGGTCAGTTCATCACCGAGATCTTCTTCTGCTGCTCAGGGAGAGGAGTCCTTCCCCTGCTGTGCCGTGGGGTCCAAACCACGGGCAGACATTCCTCCCAAAACTGCTGTGCCGTGGGCCCCTAATGCACAGGGTACAGATGTCCAAGGCCAGGCTGTTCCATCTCGGGATCAAGGCCCCTCTCTCCATCAGATCTCCCACTGGATCGTAGCCTCCACCTCCCCACGGGCTGTGGGTGGATCTCTGCATCCCCACGGACCCCACGGGCTGCAGGGGCACAGCGGCTCCACCATGGCCCTCTCCACAGCCAGTGGAGGAATCTTTGCTCTGGCACCTGGAGCACCTCCTGCCCCTCCTTCTCCACTGACCTTGGTGTCCTCATGTTGTTCCCTCACATGTTCTGTCCTCCTTCTCTGTCTGGAAAAAGCTGTGCCATTCCTTTGTTTTGGTTTTCTTCTTTCTTCTTTTCTTCATAAAGGTGTAACCAACATCTCCAGTTGCTTGGTCAGCGGCATGTCCATCTTCAGAGCCATCAGGGATTGGCTCTGCTGGACATGGTGGAAGCTTCTGGCAGCTTCCCACAGAAGCCTCCTCTGTGCCCCCCTGCTACCAAAACCCAGGCCATGCAAAACCAACACAAGTGATTATTGATTAGTGAAAAAATGGAAATCTTTCACCAAAAAATTGGAGGCAGCCCTTCCTGAAATGTGGAAGAGGAAACCCTTGACCTATGAATCTTAGGAGTTACACAAGTTTCATATTTAAGTGATAGTTAAAGTGATAAATTACCATAATCATCCTACCTTTATAATTTCATTTTTTACTTGGTAGCTTATAGAGCTGGCCCGATAACTTTTTCTAATAATGTTTGCAGTGACTTTTACTCACATTTTTCATTAATTTATGGGCTTCAAGGCTGTGTAAGTCTCTTCATACGACATAGTTTTTATTCGCATGCCTGTTTTTCCATTGAACAGTAGTAGCACCTACTTCCTAAACTGGTTCCTAGTAAACTCAAACCACCCTGAACAAAGTATTTGCTGTGCAAAGAAAAAACGCATTACTTTTATATAAACATATAAATAGATGGTTTTTTTACATGTGATAATCATCATTGTGACTGAGAGAAATAAAAGAGAAGATAACTGTAACAGATAAATCTAGCTCATTTCTCCTTGGGACACATGATTTTTGGGAACAAAGAAGGCATTTTAAAACACCAGAATCTTGCTTTGCCTGAGGAAGACACTGATAACCTTGATAGCCACTTTTTGCTCCTTTACATTCTTCAAGCCAAGCAGGACAGAAACCCACAGAAATGGGTAAAAACTGAAATTTAAACAATTAAGTAAGAAGAATGTTTTAAACAATGTTACACTAAAGAACTTTCTGCTTTACATGCAGCAGGTACAGGTTTCATATGCAGACAGAAAGAAACAACAACTCATTTCTGCTTTCTGAGCAGATCCACATGGCCAGAAGCCCCCATGTAGGAAGGCAGATCTGACTCCAGCACCAAGTGACACTGGCCAGTGCTGACGCAGGTGTCGTGGCCATACCCCGTGTGGCACACGGACCGAGCACACTGCCGCTCCTCCCTCAGCTTCTAGCCTAAGGCACCATTGGTTTGTGTCGCTTTTCCACTTCTGTGTCCCTCTCTAGGAGTTCTTAGGATGAGGATTGTGTCCAAGCAAAAGTTTCAAACAGCCTCTTGAGGCTTTTCCTCCATAAGCTTATCTCAAGGAAACCACTCACCTTTCTGGCCTCCACGGCACCTAGCCAGGGATCCTCTATTTTAGTCCTGTGTTCCCCAAAGATCTCTCATTCCCTAGGAACACAAATAGCCGGGTCTGACACAGGCCATCAGCTTTGTCCTGCCATCACACACAGCTCTCCCTGATGGTGACACAAACAACAATCTTCCCAGAGTTTCGGGGACCTGGCTTAACTCTAAAATGAGAGAGCCAGAGACCCAGACCTCCTACAGAGATGAATATGCTGCCCTATGCATCACAGATGTTTTGGAAACTGCTTATGGATTGCAGGCACTTACTGGTTATAAATGTTGTGCCACGTTCCTCTGCATCCTGTTGATGGGGACGATGAAGGAAGTGAGTATCATCCTAACACTTTAAGAGAAGGCTCCTAAATTCCCTCTCCGATCAGATGTGGTGATTCTGCTTAGTAGGCATGGGGATATCAAGTCAAATTATCCTTCATTTCACAATAAATAAACATAAAAATAAAGATTTTTAAAATCAATTTCTCTAAGAAAATATATTGGATAGCTAAGAGATCAGGATGTAGAGATGAAAAATGATTTAAAATATAGGTTAGGAATGGTTCTTTTTCAATCTTGGAGCAAATGAAAATTAAAATAATCAAAGGCATGGATCAGGATAACTTGATTTTTAGTTAAAGGAAGATTTTAGGAATGCTCTTGTTTCTAACACAATTCTGTCTCAGTGCCTGGGCTCTCCACTCAAAGCAGGTTGGGTTTATGAGCTCTATTCCTTTGTGGTCAGCACTTTGTGCTTTAAGTGTTTTCCGGACATTCTCTCCCTTCCTTTTCATCTCTCCCATTCTGTCCCTTACATTTCATTGTAGGGGATGCCCTGTGTTCTACTGTCATTTCTCAGGAATTCTGCACAAATTGATACAATTGGCAGCCATTTCCTATATATTCCCCTTAATTGAAAACCATATAGAGCTCACGGGAAAGTAGTAATATCCAGTTTTCTCTTGTCCAGTTAAGGCCTTTGCTTCCAAACCTGAAAAGCAGCTCCACAAGGCAGGCAAGGTCAAGAAGAAAACTTATCTAATTATCCCATAATTCCTCATATAACAAAAATTATCGGGCTCTGTATATATAACATAGAACCGACCAAAATACTTTAACAGTATGGGATCTTGCTTGGTACAGGACTTCAAGAGACTATGGTGGGAATTAATTTATTTAGGGCAAGGAAATTAATCACAAAATACAGCCAATGCTGCCATACTGTGAAAATCCAGTGCACAGGCACTATTTCTCCTCGCTGTCTTTTAGATCCTCTTTCATTTATTTTAACTAGTTGGATGAACCTTCAGACTGAAACTTTCTAGCAGTTGAGGGTTTTTCAAGGTGAGGGATGAGGAGAAACAGGTTAAATTAAAGCAATGCAGGCAGCTCATCTGAACACAAGACTGAAATCAGCACACTATAGATAGTAATATGCAGGTTAATTTCAATTAGATGTGTCACAGATTTAAGGCTGTAAAGGCAATTTGGATGACACATCCAGGCTGAGGGGTTTTCAGAGAGAGGAACACCTTCTGCTGTTTCAAATAAGGGCAAATCATAAAATTTCTGTTTTAAAATCTGTTCAGCTATAACAAAGTGAAGTACAACAGCTAAATTATATTAAATATCTGTCTACAGTGAGCAAACACACAAGCCCTTCCACACAAACAGGCAAGGGAATCCGTCACTACTGAGAGAACTTCATGGCTCTCACAGGGAGCAGTTTTTCGTCCCAAGTTCTGCCTTGATGTACTCCACGCACTCTTGTCCGCAGAAAAAGTCACTTTCAGTTCTCTGAAATCTCCCCAAGACTGAGTAGGGAAAGGAGAAATTCTCCAGGAAAAAGGGCTACGAACAAAAAGGGAGAAGAGACATGGGATGATAGATTAGGGCAGAGGGAAGAAAGAAAATACATTGAAGATGGTGGTGAAGCGCGGGAGATGTATATCCCTTGCAGGGCTCAAGCACGCACGAAAACCTCATGGATACCAGGAATGTTCATGGCAGCTCCAAACTTTCCAAGCAAAGAGTCACTAACCCAAAAAACCCTTTTTAGTTAAAATGCACTAGAGGCTCGTATCTTCAGAAGAGGAATCAGGGAAGGATTTGAATAGCACAATCTTTTCTCAAGAATCTTTGCCCCCGCTCTAAGGTTTACAGTGATCAGGGTAAAGAGTCACTGTCTTTGGGGAAAAAATAATAATAATTTAAAAAAAAAAAAAAATGGAAGCACATCCTTCCTTGAAAATTAAGTTTCCTTCAAGACAGGTAGTTGTCATATTTTAGCTGAAGTAATAATTATTTGAATTTTTTTCTCCAGCTGTGTTTCAGAACACGAGAAAATATTCCCATCAATGAACATGATAATACAAAAGAAGTAGCCCACAGGGGGAGTGCCTTAATATTTATGACTCTTCAGTGTTTTATCTTGCATTCTCAGACATATTTTTCACTAAGCATCAAGTCTTTTTACTAAATAGAATACAATCTAATCAACAAAATATATTATAATATGATATTAAGGCAATACTTTAACTTGAGATGAGGATGCGGAAGAAACAACCTGAAACAAAACAGGATTCACCAGGCAGCATAGAGTTCACAATTTGTTCACAGCCATATCTTCAATCTGCCACTTCATGTATCACAACTCCCACCACACTCTATTTTGAGAGCTGAGGTGGGATTAAATGAACATACAGATCATGAATCAGGGTTTTTTTGCATATGGGTGGATTTCACCTGCAGTGCTTCATATTTTGTATATTTTCTGTTGCTTCCTTTACGTAAATTTTAATGTAAATGTTAGCACGTAGGAATTACGAACAATGCAGTTACTTTAGAGAAAATGAATAGCAACTAGAAATAAAATATGCTGCCTGTATTGGAAATGAGCAAGAATGCATCAGAATTAAGTTTGACTTCAAAGAGCCTGTAAATTTTAAATGATAATCTCTCTTTTATGTGGCTTAGACAATAGTAATTATAGCAATTTTTGTGAACAGTATTTGTAGAGCTACGCAAAATGAAACTGCACTAATGAGATACATTTGAAATCAGTAGGACTACGCTATGAGGAAAATATCCATTGTGCTCCCTTGTTTCGGCTGCATGTGGAACCAGTTCGGAGACTTAAAATGTATGAGGAAGAAAAGCACCAAACACTTGCCGTGTGCTACTTAGCACACACTGTGACAGTGACAAATTCCCTCAGTGATCCTCAGGTGACCTGTTATTATCTTTAACAGCATTCCAGCCTGTCAATCTTCTGCTTCCAGATGGTATCGGTCATTCACACAGGCAAAACCTTGCTTAGAGGGACTTACACTTTGTGCTGGTAATAGGTGTTTTATCTTCCAGTGGGTGATTTGCCCACTATTCTTGTGGAATTCCACAAAAGAAGCATCTCTGATTATCTGACAATTTATCTTTTGTACGGATCTTGTTGGAAATTGAGTTACTAGAAGTAGTCAGTTCTTTCAAAATGGAATGTCTCCCTGAGGCTTTCAGTGCAGGATAATAAGATTTCATCTTCTGCATCTCGGAAAGCATGGGATGGGAAAATACCTACACCTCCAAAGTGCTTGATAGGGAACACCAGCAATTCTGTACACAGCAAATCCTGAGGGATCTAATACTACAGCTGGCCCATGCAAAAATAGGTATATACTCATAATCTCCACGGGAGCTCAACCATTTTATATGCCTGCACAGAGCTACCATTTGAGCCAGGATTTTTTCTCTCATTGACTCTCAAATAAAACCATCCTAATTTAACCTTGACTAGGTGCTATATTTTGCACTCACTACTGAGAGCAGGTTTCATGGTTTGAGGCACCACTAATTCCTCTTTGTTCTGGTGTCGTGTAATTATCCCGCTGTCCTGAAGCTGTATCAGAGCCATGTGTAGGTAAGAGGACATTGACACATCAAAAATGGTAAGCATTCCATCAACTGCATTTCATTTGGTGGATTGCACAATATCTTGACATTTTGTCTGCAAATAATTCTGAAAATTATATCATGGAAAGGAAATGGACTTTTTTTAGTTTAAAACATCAGATGTCAGGTAAGTTTTGCATAAATACTTTGCTGCATGGCATTGTATTGAACAGTCTTCCTTAATAAAGTTAGTTTTGTGTAAACAGGTTAAAGTATTTAATCAGTAGGAGACCTAACAGCTGACTCATTGAAAAAAACACAGACCATCACAAGAATTGGAGGAGCACAATACTCAGACACTCTGTATTGAAGAGATGTTCTTTTTATATTTCATGGACTAAATAAAATAATTGCCAGAATTCCAAGAAAAAAGTAAGAAAAGAAAAAATGTTCTCTATGAGGAGGTTAGAACTGTGGAATTCTTTAAGTCCTACAGTCCATGCCATGATTTTTTTTCCTTTGGATTGATTTTTAAATTTTTTTAAACTGTTTAAAACATCTAAAGCATGGACAAATACATCAATGGCACAAAAATGGAAGAGGTGCTGCTCATCTGAAGCCCGAGGAGAAGAGAAGAAAGCTCTGCTTTAAGAAAAAAACAAAAAAGGACAAAGGCATTGATGCTACTGAAGTAGTGAAAAAAGTCTGAAATCCAGGTGACATTTTTAAATTCAACATATTAACAAGTCCTCTTTATGTAAGTGACTTTTTTTTTATTTTATTTTAT
>VZTX01012858.1:428118-464232 GCA_013400915.1 Pardalotus punctatus | reverse complement strand
ATCTTCCCCCAGCTCACTCCAGGGGTTCTGCTCATGAGATTTTGCTAGAAAGATTGTTTCTCATTTATTTCTTATTTCTGGACTCAAACTGTTAGCAGTTGGTTATTCATGTCAGCATTTTGGATCTTACAAATAACATTCTCACACCCCAAAATAAATGGCATGCTTTCAAAAAAAAAAAAAATTTGTATGAAGAATTGAAAATGTTTATTTTTGGTGAAGCCATGGTGGCATTCAGCATCCTTAACAGGTGACTCTAAAATCCATATAAGTGTATATGAAGTATATGACTAAAAGGCTTACCCAAACTTTCCTCTCTCCTACACTGTTGAGCCATTCTAATGGTGACCTAACACAGGAGTACAACTGAGAAAACCACAGAGGAATCACTTTATTACAGCATCATAGAATGGCCTGGGTCAGAAGGAACCTTTCAAAATAATTTAGTTTCAACCCCACTGCTATGGGCAGGAGCACCTCCCACTAGACCAGGTTGCTCAGAGCTCCATCCAACCTGGCCTTGAACACTTCCAGAGATGGGGCAGCCACAGCTTCTCTGCACAACCTGTGCCAGTGCCTCACCACCCTCACAGTAAAGAACCTCTTCCTAACATCTAATCTAAACCAAATCTCTTTCGTTAGAAGCCATTCCCTCTCATCCTGTCACTACATGCCCTCCCAAATAGTTTCCTTCCATCTTTCCTGTAGGATCCTTCAGATACTAGAAGGCCAAAATTAGGTCACCCCACAGCCTTCTCTTCTCCAGGCTGGACAATCCTAATTCTCTTAGCCTTTGCTCTGAGGGCCTTTTTTGTCTTCTGTCCACTCAGAAAAAAAATAAACCAAGAGACCCAGCAGCACGTGGGGTGGTAACAGCACAGAATTGAAATTAAAATGTCCAAGTTGTGAAACTGAACAATTAGACAATTGACATTTAGCCAAGGTCAGGACAAACATGCATGTCAGATCTTTTATTTAAGTATGTAAATAAATTGAAATTAAATGAATTAACTCTCCTGAAATTTGAGAAGTCTAGAGTAAGCACAGCTTATCAGGTAGAATTTAGAGGGGCTGGAAGAAGGAGAGGGGATGTTGGAAGGTAACTGTGGGGAAGCATGTTTAATTCCAACAGAAAACCAAGATTTTAAGGTGATGGTTACACAACTGCACATTTCTAAAGGGGCCTAAAAATTGAAATTCTTCAGGAAAAAGAGGAACTTTGACCCTCTGAACACACTATTTGACTTTGATACACAAGAAAAGAGTGTTTTATATTCTTACGTACTCCCCCACCCTTTTTTCTTTGTTCCAGTGTAAGTTAAAAACAGAGAAACAAAGAATAAAGTAAAAATATTACTTCAAACCAATTCAGAGAAACCTGGAAAGCTGTCAGGAATAAGAGTCTAGGGACTTAGAGAAGCACTGAATTGAGGGGTGAGCAGAGACACAAGCAACCAACTTACCTTTAATTCCTTGGCTGCAGTGACCTTGTGAATGTTAAAAAGTCTTTTATGCACAGCCTCAAACGGACTTTTTGTCTCATGGTTCTTCTTTCACCTGAGCACCACTCACTTTTAGAGGGGAGGAGAGACTTGGGGTTTGATAAATGAAGATCTGAATTTAGCTTGCCATACACCAAAACCAATTAAATCAGGTTGAGTAGCTCAAGAGACATTTTTCGTTTTCTGCTGAATAACCAAAAGGTATTAATAGTACTTTGAACGAAAAATATGGAAAAAGGGTGCTCAAGGGAAAGAGAAAATTTTGAATTGATGGAAATTTAAATGCAGTGAGTGGTTTCAAGTAGCTAGGAAAAAAAAAAAAAAAAAAAAAAAATCACAATGCAGTAAGTCTCTGATACTGCTAGCCCGTGTATACGGGAGCTGTTTCCAAAACAGTACTTTATAAATGAGAAACCAAATGCAAAATTTAACAGAATTAGAAGCTAGAATAAGAATGCACATCTTGCAGATAGATATCATGGGCATCCTAAAAGTTAAGTTCTCTGAAGCAGAGACTTTTCTTCAGCTCTATGTCCAATGAGTCCTTAAATCCACCTGCTGAAACAACATAAATAACTAATAATTGATGAATAAATGTATAAATAATTCCATCAACCAACCTGCTTCCTTCAACCCAGGTATATATACAAAGCTTGGAATACAAGTTTGGCCTTGTAATAGCTTGAAGAAACAATAATTTTTGACTCTTCAAAGCACAGCATTACAATATCTACTGTGCTGTAAAAAACCACCAACAAAAACAGCTCTCAAAAGCAGAGTGTGAGGCAGTGAAGAAGGAACAAGGTGTTGGTATGCACTGTTGCATCTAAAAAGTTTAACTACACACTAAAGTGAGAAGAGAAAGCAATAAGAATAATGTTTCAAAAAGCAGACAGTGGAAAGGAAATACATAAACCTTCTATTTACTAATATTTTCCAGACCAGTGAAATATTTTTATTTCTCCAGCACAGAGCTTTTACTCATAGCTGTGCATTTTATGACAAAAGGCATGTTTTAGATGGTGTCATGTTCCAGTTAACAAACAGATGGAAATCTTCCAAAGCAACACTGTACTGCATGAAAAATCCAGAAGCTTCCCTCTGGCTCTTCAGAGGAAAGCAGTGTTAGACACTTCTAGGACCACTTACAGTTCATTGCAAACATCATAAAAGGTTTTCAGATGAGCTATGACTACTACAGGACACATCATACCTGTTGAAGAGCAGGTCTGGGGAGTTCCTTAACAACATAACCAAAAATTAATTGATACTTGCTTTCATTGTAGCCACAA
The DNA here is from genome assembly GCA_013400915.1 of Pardalotus punctatus. Classification (NCBI taxonomy): domain Eukaryota; kingdom Metazoa; phylum Chordata; class Aves; order Passeriformes; family Pardalotidae; genus Pardalotus; species Pardalotus punctatus. Next base: position 461,438 of record VZTX01012858.1, on the reverse strand, counting down.
TAGCAGAAAGCTAAAAAATCTCTTTCTATTCTTCAAGTATATTTTGCAGTCTGCACTGTTGTCCACTTTATTTTATTTAAGAAGTGCATCCCTGCCCAGTGAGAGCTTGGTTCTCCTGTGTTCGCACTGCTCATAAAGTACACATTTGCTATAAGGAGTTATATCCAACCACTCCTGAAGTTCCTCCAGACCATACACACAGCGCATGGGGCTTGTGCATTTGAAGTAGCAAAGGGAAAGACTTTCCATGCAAAGCAAACTTTGTATAGAAAACTTGTTGAGTAAGTCTGAAACTTGCAGCAAATTTTAAAAAGCGACAATTGCAAAATGCACCCTCAAAAAGAGCTTTACAAAAACAAAAATGCCAATAAAGACTACTAGGAAAAATAATGTATTTGAATCTATATACTGCATTTGCTGAAAGTTTAATTTTTAAAAGGGTCCAGGTCTAGGCATAGTTGAAGTCAATACCACTTTATAGATTATTTGTTAGTTGTGCCAGTATATAGGCAGAAAATGTTTTGCAATTGGTTATTAATTGTAACTTCAAAACAATACAACATTCATATATACTTAAAACATCTACTTCAAAACATGTTTGAATTATCTGAATAATGCCCTTTTTTGTAACTCGACTGTCATTTTAATTAACAGCAATCATTTGTTTGTTCTGCTCCTTGCTTTTTATTATGGCTATGTCACTTCCAGCTTTATCCATCCAAGAGGTAGAATGAAGTATCTCCTGTCTTTGCTAGATAGCAGAGTTGAAACATGATGATGTATAGAGGATGCAAATGTTTCCAAGTTATGTCCAAATGAAGATTCAGGGAAAACACTCAGTCCACTCATGAATGACCTAATAGTTCTTTAGATCTGCCAAGCTGAATAGTTTCTACTTAAGCACTAGCTCTCTTATTCACTAAATGTCTTGTTATAAATTCAAGCATTTTCAGTAAAGTGATAAGAATTAAGCCTATTTGAAATTAAGTGAAAAGGTTCTATACATTCTTGATACATCAAATTTTAAAAAACTCATGTTTTCTAAACAATACTGAGACCAAGGGGAAAAAAGTTTTTTCCTCTATAATACAGAATTTTAGAAGTCTATTCCTAACTAGTTTAACTATTCCATCAATACCTTGGCCATTAACTTTTTCAAACTCATTCTTTTCTGTATTTTAAATCCATGCAAGGTAGTTAACTACTGACTGCAACAGCTTATTTCAAGATCCAGTCCTTTAGCAGAACCTCAATAAAAACTTAATCTGACTGTGGGCTCACTGCTTAAGGGCAGCAGGAAAATCTTACAGCTTTCCTCTACGTACACAAAATGATAAAATAAATTATGGCCAGGAAGAGTCTCCAAATTCAATGCTTATTTATTTCAAATACCAACTCAGAGAAACAGTCGGATTCTGTCTCACAGGTTGCACAGATCCCCTTGCCATCAACTCCAGGCCCCTGCCTTGGCTTTTCCTGTCCCTGCTTTGCTGTATCTCATAATCCTTTCAGGATCTCTTCCTTGCTCTCTACTCACATGCTCCTGGGACACCACAATAAAGGAAAGCACCCATCCCTCCTGGGAATATTTTGTGGAGAAAACAGGGAGCCCCCTGCAAAAACAATTTTGTTTCTTGCCAGACTCTTTGAACAAGGCAGTGGGGTCTTAGAAAAAAAAAACAAAAAACAAGCTCCTCCTGATTTCACTAATACATGGTCTTTGCTAGATCATTCCAGCCTATTTCTGGATTTATAGGACCCCTAACATGACACTGTTTCTACAGCCCAGATGAGAAGATAAAACTTCTCATACGTTTCTTCTTAGGGTCCCTTTCATTATCTCTAGAAAGCAAAGGAAATAAAAAAGTGTCATGGGTCAAAATAATTCCTGTTAATGCTTTCTGCTATTTTTCATTGAACTGTGTCTCTCTGCCTGATTGACCCAGCTTCTTTCCTCTTTCAGCCTCTGTATGATGGAGAGGACTTCTTAACATTCCCAGAAGCTGTTTAAACTATTATGGTTAAGTGCTATTGCTGACCGACTGTGAAGTTCATTTCAGGAGCTGGGAGCATAATTATTACTACTCCATTTAGACTGGATTGTCATTTCAACTACTCTCCTAGGTGCTTTATGACTATCCAACTTCATAATAGCCAGAAAAGGGAGTCCTTTTTCAGATTACCTGTTTCCATCCAGAAGTTGCAGTTATAATTGACTGCAACTTCTAGATGGCAGTACTTTTTTTCATAGAAAAATTCAAAACAGTCACAATTATCTCAGTTCTTTGTTTGAAAGAGTATTTAATAATTAGCTTGATTTGAGACATTAGAAGTCCTGTTGATGATATCAATTGTTTTTTCCCAAACCAAATAAAACATCTCTGTAGATCACACACATTTGGGGTCTTTGCTTACAGAAGAAACAGAAAAACATCTTTACAAATATTTAATCCGTGGCAAAAGTTTTCATATCTGTCAGCTATAGAGATAAGTTTATTTTTCCATATCCTTAATCACAACTAAAGTTTTGCAATATAGTGATGTAGAGACTATTTCTCCAATTTCTAATACAACTTACATGATGATTAATTTTTTTTTAAAATAATAAAAAGAAATTTTGCAAGCAGAATACCTGGAAAATTCCACACAGAGGTGCATGGTCCTCTAATTCAGATTCTATAAAGACATACAGAGTATAATTTATTATTGAGAACAAGAACACATTTTCTTCTCACTTGGATACCATTATAGAAAATAGCATCCTGCTAAATTTTCCATTAACATAAATAATTATCTGAGTTTTAAAATGTGCCTCCAAATTTACCAGTTAATGGTGGTTTTTTATTGCTTTATATATGTTTAAATTCTGTAACTGTAAAATACTCTACCATTTTCCTGCTTTCTAGTTGCTTTGACAGATAACATTTGAAGAACTATGTATGTACTTGGCAAATACCAGGTTAAGCATTATAATTTCCTGCTTGTGTATAATACAGATTGATTATTCCCAACTACACCTGACATTTTAAAATAAGTATTTACTGCATATAGCAAAGAAACAAGAGGGAATACTCCAGATCTCACTTTAAATCCAAGCTCAGGCATTCATTCAATGTGTGACCTCAGGCAACAGACTTGACCTCTTTCTAGTTCAGTCAATTCAGCTGGCTAGGAGCAGGAAATCATTGAAAACCAGATGCTGCATCTAAAAGCAGATCTTCCCCAGGTAAATAAATTACAAGAGAGCCACAGGGGTGGAAGAATATAGTGTTTCTTACTGTAAGAGTCAGGAAGGCATACGGATGTAAACTGGAAATAAGCCAGAGGTCTTTTAGCCTCAAGCTTTACTTTGATATCTGAAAAACAGCATTTTTAATGCTGCACATCTACTAAGATTTTTGTGCTATAACTAGACTGCAAGATTAGAGGATCCTTATTCATATGTAGTTAGATCATGGATTCGAGGTCGGGGTTCTGTGTTTTGCCAACAATATTGTTCACAGACATCTGAACTATTAACACCAATTCCTGATCACATCTGCAATAATATCTTATGACAATGGCCAAGATTCAGATTTCTACTGACTTTTGGAACTGCTGTAAATGAAGTCTGGTAATTTTGGAACACTAGGAGAGTTTGGGTCTCTTTTTCCTGTAAAGGGAAGGATGCTCACATATTCCTAGCATTTCTTCCTTTTCCCCTCCATCCAGCTCACATCAAACCACTTTAGACTGCAACTGTGACTGCCAGAGTTACGAGCAAAAATTCGCATAGCTTTCAGAACAGAAGTGACGTATCACACCCTGTCCCACCAAAATAAAATGGAAAAGAAAGAGTAAAGGCAGAAAGGTTTATATTTGGTTCACTTTTCCTACATCTAGGAGAATGGCTGCTATTGCTCATCCAGATCTCTCACCCTTTAGGGCAAACCATTACCACATCCACACAGTCAACTTTCGATCTCAACATTGGACAAATAATTGAAAATATTCATGGAGATGGCAATCCTGCAGCTTGGTCAGATCACTAATAAAGGGGCTGGAGGAAAGAACAATCTGATTTATTAAGTATGGCTTTTAAAAGGTATTAAAATGTACATGAAAGCTTTACAAAATGAGCAGTAACTGACAGTAGAGTAGGTTCTGTATACAGTGACAGTGAAGCAGGACATGGGAACTTCTGAACCCTCTTGACAGCTATTTACACCACATTTGTCACAAGGATCACATTACATTTACTAAAACCCGAAAGAATTTATATCTATGAGCAGTCTGGATATCAAGAACTTAAAAATTTGTTTATAGTTTTAAACTTTTACAGGAAAGTAAGTAGCACATTATTACATTCTAAGCATTAGACATAATCCTATAAACATTTTAATGTGTTATTGGTTGGTTTCTCTGACATTAAACTGTTCTGAAAAAAAGTAAAAAGTTAAAATCCCACAGGTAATAAATGTAGCCTTTTTTATAGATTATTTTGGTAGAAAAATACATAATGGATAGATTTGTTTATTTATGCCTTCCTAACAACATATCAACAATTTATAGTGGAACATTTATCTAAGACAGCTGAGAGAACAGACTTTGAAGGTAAATGAACAGCACATGGAAAATAAATTGCTACAAATCAACCAAAAACTATAATTCTTTGATTTTTGAAAAGAGAAATTCAAGACCAAAACAAGCCAGGAGTAATAGTTGTAACTTATGAACTGTGATCTCAGACCTTATGTGTCTTCTGGTTCTCATCCCTTCCACAATTCAGAAAGGTTCTGTGTTGCACAAACAGTGGCTGTGCTTTGATATAGCTACAACAGCTATCAAGTAGGCATGCAATTTTTCCATAGGAGCCGTGAAATACAGAGTGACTCTGAGCAGTCAGGCTCTGTTACATATGTTTCCTCCACATAAGTCTCTTGTCCAAAAACTATATACCTGTAGGAATTATTTTTTGCCTTTATGATCCAGTATCTTGGTGATTTTATTGTAATTCAAATGCAAACATGCCTGTGCATGTGTGTGTGTACACAGGTATATGTACACACATGTATTTTAAGTAAGAGAAGAAAAAATATTGCAGGAAAGTTAATACACTCAAACTGAGGAGATCTGGGTACAATATTGATTCTCACTCAAAATCACTAAGCCAACGCCAAACAAATTCTCTGGTTTAGATTAATACCGCCAAATAAAATTCTGCTAAGTACTGTTACAATTTTGCCTGGAGTTCTAAATTCTCTATAAAGCCTTTTCTCTCTGTCACTGCATGTATTAAGGAAGAAATGTAGAAGGATACAAACATCATTTGAAACTGCTGATACAAGGGTTACCATAAAGTAATTCTGATCAATGTTGACTGGTAGGGAAAGGACAATCAAAAAGTTTCAGGAAAAAAAATCAGCTCTCACTTAGCAGAAAAAATGGAGTTTGCTTCTTATCGTAAATAGATACAAAGTGATAGAACCTTTCCTGTAACCAAGACTGCAAATAATACAAACCATTTTCTTTCCATATTAGATAATTCAGTAATGCCATTAACTGTTTAGTTTTCCATTTATATATCAGTCCTTGTAAAGAAGGTCAATACAAGCTTTTAACATAACACTAGAAAGACATGACAAATTTAATATAGGCTTGCAGCATCCCACTTTCTGGAAGCACTTGATTGCCTGATCTCAATTAAGAAAAGGCAACATGTCAGTGAAATTAGTGTTTTCACTACAGAACCCTTTGCAGCAAGGTCCAGAAATCAATTAGGCACCATGAAGATGAATTTTTGTAGTATTTCTATGTAAGCATTAAGCACTCCAAAACCTCACATCAGACATTCACGCTTCCGATTCAGATAACAGAAACAGGGATCCTAAAATAGAATCCCTATTGTCAGTTTAAAAAAAAAAAGCGTTAACAAAAAGAAAAAATGTAATACCACCTTTATTCTCTTATTTATCCTGGTTTGGTGCATTATTTCTTCCTTACCACCCAGTTCCTGCCTCATACTTACTTCCATCTCCTACACTTCATTCACGGATTAAGCAAAGGGATATCACATGTCATTTTAGAAGTAAGGGCAGCTCCTTTCTTTTCTGCACTGAGATCAAAACCTTGTTTTTGTTAAAACCCATACTACCCTTCCCCAGCAGAGCCCTCTTCCTGTTAGGTTGGGAGCTATTCTGGAACTATGAAACCTCACTGAATTTTTCACAAGCCTGAACAAGCCTGCATAAACTTTATATAGCTGAAATGTGAGGGAGTGGTATTACTTTTGTCTGCTAAAATGTAAAATGAGTTAATGAATGACGAGGTGTTAATTCATTCTTCACGAACTAATTTTCCTTTTCCTTAATTTTTCAGCTGTATTGTCACAAGTTATACCTGTTCATGTATTTAATAAATCTAAAGGCTTAATCACAAGATAAACAACTAAAAGTACAAGGAATCAAGAACAAGCAACCACAAGTTGATGAGGGCTGTAAGTAATATAAGCTTTGGTTTGCATTCAAATTTTCCAGTGTTTTTGAGATATTCCAAGGACATAAAGCTATGTGTTAGATGCATTTTCTCATAAATAAAAAAAGAAGTGAAATTATCAATGAAGTTCCTATTCAGATTTGTGCTTTCAGGGTTAATCAATAACCAAGTTTCAGGTTTCCAGGTTTATACTTTTGGAGTTAGGTACACACATTTCACCACTTTTTCCTAAATAATCCCTCTTTTTGTTAATTTTTTAGCACTCAGGAAAAAAAGAATTAGACACAATTCCCATTCTTTCTTTTTACCCTGATGTGTTCAAATCAATCATGAGAGAACCTTGTTCAAAGCAAAGCCACTGACTGAAGTCTCTCCTGGGTTGTACTGCCAGACACACTTGAAAAGATGTCAGTAAGAACTCTAATTTGTCACTGAAGAATAATGATTGCAGGTACTTTTTAGTCCTGCAAGGTCTTTGAAACAGCTTTGCAATTTAGTGAATGGGATAAGATGTGCTGGCTTTCAATTACCACAGAATAAGTAGAAGAACTTCCATTGCAAGATCCAAATCCTAACTACTTCTGCAGAAAGCAAAAGAACAAAAATAGGTATGTGTTAATAGTCATTATTTGATAGGGTCCTGTGGAGTGTATATATAGCAGTGATGTAGAACCAACAGTGTCAGGGCTGTGCAAAGAAAGCAACTGGGCCAAAAATCACAAGCAGTATTTCTTGAATGCCAGCATGTGTCTGTTGAATTTAAGCCATATGCAAGTCGTAAAGGTCTATAGTCAGAACAGATTTTACAAAAGACAATTGAACAAAGGCAGGGAACAATTATAAAAAACAAGAGGTCCTAAATGAAAACTGTGTCACTTCACATTTCTAAGAAAAGAGAAAACAAACCCTAATTGAACAAATAAGTAATAGCAATAAAAATCAAAAGTGACAATCGTAAGAACAATCACGGTGACTTAAGGATACTGCATGGTCTCAGAAAATTATATCAGATCATATTCAAGCGATTAGTTAAGACAAGACAATAACTGACCATTAAGAGTAACCTCCAAATTGTTTCAATTACTTCCTAATGTCAACAAGACACTAATTGAACAATGTGAAATGGCATTAACTTAACACCCAGTTAACAGCTTGCATCAGCAGCCATAAATTTAGCACTGTCTTTGCATCAGATAATTAGTGGCAACTGTAAGATCTATATATCAAGCTATATATTAAGGTTGGCTTAATTTTTTTTTATTAAATAATGTGTGTCAATTCATACAGCAAGTCATTTTGCAAGATGAAAAATTCACATACTAAATATTTCTATTTAATATAACAAGCTGAAAGACTGACAAAACAAGGGACTCACCTACAAAATGAGTCATCAATATTATTCAGACTCTTCTGCATTTCTGCAATGTGTCACACTCTTGTTCTGAAGAAGGTCCAGATGCCACACTTGCACACTCCAGTGAATTTTAAGACTGGTGGTTGGAAGAGCTTGGAAATTATTCAATTTGCCTGCAGAATACTAAGTCCAAATGCCCGGTATAGGGAAAGTGGTACTTGTCCATGAAATCCAGACAGGCACAAATCTGCTCCCCAGAAAATACACATCATGGTATTCAGGGAAGAGCAAGGTTCTTACCAATTTCAAGTTTATTTAAGAATTTTGCGATAAATATTTGCAAACAAGACAAAGTATCAAGCCTTGAAAACTGACAGAAAACAATGAATAGCCCTGTTTCATGCCCTATCAGTTTAGCTAATGGTTGAAAACAGGCATCCTCCTTAGTTTTGAATCTCAGAAATGGAAACATTTATTCCCATGCTATCACACTCTGCAAGTTTGGCTGAAGCCAAACGTCTTTGAAAGTATGCAAACATAGGACATGTATGAACTTTGGAAAAACAAGTACCTTTCAGTCTTCCTCTGAATTCCTTCCTCGATGCAGGTACTTTTTAATTTAGTGATGGAAATTGTACATCTTCTTTCCTCTGCATAATAGAGGAAGAAATTATAATTTTTTCAACAATAACATCTGGGAAGAGATCCAACCATCAATTAATAGCATCAATACCTATTTTAAACAATCAAATTAACTTTTCTGATTTACTACCTAATTTTCATATTTTCATTTTCCATCCAGCTCTATAATCATGCTGCCTTAACTGGCTTGAAGTATGAGATCATCTCTACTGATGGATCTTATGGTTGAAACTTCCTGTCTGTCCATCCTGAATCCTCATATGTAAGAATAAAGTTATAAGGCAAAAACACAATTCAGACCCTTACTGAACTCTTTATGAACACAGTTTCAACTGTCTTCAAAGTGTTACAGATATCTTCTGCCTGACATTCACCATACCATCAACTGTAAGCAACATATTCTTTTTAAAGACATTGAACAAATTATTTATGAGCACTGGATTTAGGGGGTTTTTGAGAATTGATGTTAAAAGTCTTGCAGACAAACACATATGACAAAAGAAAGCCATTATTTCCTATTTCCAATATAAACAAGATCACGCAGGTAACAGAAACAACAGAGAAAACCATCCTTGTGCACCAGGGCTCTCAGACATCAGAGAATGAACCCAGTTATTACAAAACCAGGAGCTTGATTCCCAATGTTTATGTTAATGTTTTCTAATCTCCTTACTTATTTTAAGGTTTCATCAGTTATAAAACCTAATTCAAATGTCCTGTTCACATCCTAGGAACAATTACAGAAATGCCAAGCCTGAAGGGGGTAGCTGGAGATCATCTACTCATCTACTTTAACACTGCCTGCTCAAACCAAGGTCAGCCACAACAGGCTGCTCAGGCTGTATATGGTCCTGAGCAGCCTGTTTTGAGTATCTCCAAGGATGGAGACTACAGCAGCTAAGCAACTTGCTCTAATATTTGATCACCTTCACCTTTACAAAAAAAAAACCTTTTCTTATGAAACTCGGTATTTCAGTTAGTGCCCATTGCCCCTTTTTCTCTCACTGGACAAAAGAGGAGCCTGGATGCACTTCCTTTATTTACTCCCATGAGGTATTTATACACTTTGATGATATTCTCCTCTGAGCCATCCTCTTCCCAAGGGTTAAGACTGGGCTGCCTGTGGTTCCCTGGATCCTCCTTTCACATGGTGAGCAGCAATGAAACAAGTACTTTACAAATAGTCTGTATTTTAATTAGGAAGTTTATCTTTGTAAAATCTACAAGTACAAAACCCAGAAGATTGTTACCAAAATTCATGAAGGTCAAGTTAATTTTATTGATAAACACCGGCAAACTCAACAGATTATGAGACTGAAAGTGCACAGGCACATTGATCAACACTGTCCGAAAATGGACAGCGAAATGCCACTTTAACTCAGGCAAAGTTCAAGCCCATATCAGGAGTAGAGCCTGCTCCTGTTACAGAAGATATTCTGTCAGGACCAAGCCGTAACAAAAGATAGCTCCATTTCGAGATCTTCCGGCAACATAAATATAACATACCGAATCTTTGCCTGGCCGAGCAATTGTGGGAGGTCCGGCCTCGGTGATCGAGACTGTCAATGGCACAGACTCGGCCTCGCAGGAAAGAGACTCCTCCCTAGGGGAGGACTCCGAGGGCGGCACCGAGGTCTGAGCTCTGCCCACCCTTCCAGAAGGTTCTGTTCAGTTCGGCGCGTTATCGGTTGTTTCTCGTTGTACCCTCCCCTCAGTTATTTTTATTGGACCCCGTACCCTCAGATCCGCCCCTCTGATGCTCCCTCACTGGCTATCCTCCCCTACTCCTTCTCTTTTCCGCCTCCCTTAAAATCCGGGTGCACCCCCTCAGAGCCGCGGCTGTGTCCCTCCGAACTTCTGTTTTCTGGCGACTTTCGCCCCAGTTCAATAACGGAGATTCACGGAGGAGACCCCTCCCGCAACCCTTCGTGTTTTGTGTGCCTGTGCCTACATCGCGCCTCGCCCGTCGCTGCCCCGGAGCCGGCCCGCCTCGCTGCGAGCACCCGCGCATCTCCCAGAGGCGGCTGCGCCCGGAGCGAGCTCCGCGGGCACGCAGGGCCGGCGTCCGCGGCCGAGGGCGGCCGGGATCTGCCGGGCAACAAGCCATGAACAGCAATTTCACAAATAGCATGTTGTCCTTGTTGTTCGGGAAAACAGGCATGGCCAGAGGTAAAACACTCCCAAACACGGATTACGCCAGATTATTGCTTTCCGCTGGCATCCAAAATACCTGTTAGATAACTAACAAGATACTTAAGAACTAGTGTATGTGTGTGTATATATACACATAGAGATACATATATATATGTATCTATTTTTTCATTTTACGCCAAGAAATAGAAATTACTCTGACATCTTGTAATAGTTCCTCAGAAGGTACAGAATTGACTCAAACTTGCCTGGACCAGGACACACATTGGGTACCTGACCCCAACGCAGGAAAGAGTTTATCCAAAGCAGAGCATAATCCTTCTGAAGGCTTGTTTTACTCATATCAGGGCCTGTTCAAAATTGAAGAGGTCCAAGAACACTAGAAATCTATTTTTGTACTCTTCTTTCCCCTCAAAACTGTAGCTATAAAGCTAATTCAGTGCAGTATTTCAATAGTGAGTTAACCTTTACTTCTGCAGGCTGATTTGGCAAAGACTGTCACCATAAAGCACACAGCACACAACCACAGAGAGTTCTCAACAGACTGGAGGAAAATACTGCCTACCACTGGAAATGAGTTTTAATTAATATTTTGGAGAATCCATCTGTTGAGAAGCAGTCCTTGTTTGTATTTTATACTCATTCTAGTAGGACTCCAGGTAAAGTAGCATCCTTGTTTCCAGCATGCTGAAGTCAGAGGCATAAGAGGAATCCCTCTCATTTGCTATGTATTAGTGTTAATACATTTTTCAACATTAATCCTCTGAGCAAATGACACATTGATAGTCTGGGACACTAATGGGATACATTAATTGCAAGTAGTATAAGAAAAGAGGATTACTAAAATGCATACTGGAAACAGAAAATGAGATTAAAAATGGCATTTTGGTTAAAGTTCTCCAGGCTATTAAAAAATACAAGATGATTAGTCAAGGCGAAACTAGAAAGCCCATAAATGAAAAATGCTGAGGGTCAAGGAGAATCTGGGAGAAGGGATTTATGGCTAAAAGTGGAAGAGAATAAAGCTAGAAACTAAACCCAAAATTTTAAAGGGAGAGAGGAAGGGGGAAAGGATGATATTTCTAATACTAAAAATCTTTTTTCTTCAGAGAAGGGAGAAAAGGTAATGTCCAGATACTGCAGATGTTTAAGCACATGAATGACTGTAACTTAAGTAATCATGTTCTTATAGCTAAATACTTATTTTTTAAAAAATATAGCCAAACAAACCAGTTGTAAAGGAGACACCAATATTTTAGTCAGACAACAAGAAAAAGACTTATCTTTGCACCGCAAGAAGATTACTGCATTCTGTGTGTGCACAACCAAGGGAAGCAAGTCAGAGCGGTGAGACAACAGTGACAGTGTAATCAGTACCAGAATAATGTATCTCACAGTGTTAAAATGCATAAGAAACTGTTCATAAATTATCAACAAGGAACAATTCTACTACCAGAAAAGAGACATTACAGAACATTAGGAAGAGATACTAGAAGAACAATCAAAATCTAGTTAAGGGGAAAAGTATATAAAAAGTGGAAGGAAACTTTGACTGAGAACTCTACAACACAATAGGAAAGAAAAAAGAAAAAAAAAAGAAGTACCATTAGAACCACTAATCCAGATATTTTTAGAGCAAAGACTTTTAGGATGGTTTCCTAAACAAATCATTGATTTTCTGTCTTTGGCTATTCTAACGTTAATATTGGACATTTTTGTAAATAATATTACAAAGGACACACCAGGGAGAATGCAACTTCTGTGTATCGTAAGTCAGACTAATCATTCTTTTTCTACAATCTATTAAGGTAAAAATGATCCTGGGTACATCAATACCCAAGGTGAAAAATGGGAAACCCGCAGGACTCATTTTATTTTTAGTAATTACTATCCGTGAACTGCCCCAAGAACTTCTCTTACTTGGTAGTTCCTTGGTACTGCAGTTAGAGTTGACAACACACCCCTTCCACCAAAAAGACCTTGGATGTTTCTGTATCATAGCTGATATAAGAAAATGTACTATATATAGAATTGCAACTGGAAGCACAGGAAAGCTAAAAGAGAGCACAGAAAGCACTTAATCTTGCTGATCTTCCACTGCTAACTACATACAGTGATGAGAATCAGCAAAGGTAGAAAGTGCGTGGAGATAAGGACATGCACACATGACTGTGATAACATGTATTCTGCTACCATGGCACTGAAAATTTGTGCAAGAATTTGCTGATAAAAAGCGTGTATCGGTGTGTATATGTACATAGCATACAGCAACCTCAGAACAGTCATTAAAAAACTACCCATTTTCTTCTGCTTTTTGAAGAACCAGGGAAGACAGCAGCACTGAGAGGAATGTTTCCAATGCACAAATCAAAAGGATTAAACTTAGAGCCTTCAGCACAATTTTGTCTCCAAAAACATCATCCAAAACATAATTCTGCATGCCATAGTTGCACTCCTGATCACATTATTTAGATTCAGATGTACCACAGGGACATTTCATTTCTCATGATGATTTCCAGTCACCTATGGTGTAATTTAGCTGTACCCAGATGTACACTGTAGCCTACAGAGTAACCCCTAGACTGACCAGCTGTTTCACAGTAGGACTGATTATCTGCCTGAAAATTAGATGTGCTTGCTCATTCTGCCTTGTTAATCCATGCTTTCTTACTTGTTAATCCATGGCTGTCAGAGGAAAATTATGCCAGGGAAAGTTCTGCATGCACTGACTAGCAGGATTAGCACAACAAAAGCAAGTATATGTAATCAATGCAGTGTAGATCACTGAGCTGAAGACTTGGACAAATAACCCATGTTTTCATACCTCTAAAACATCTGTCGGGGATCAGTTAAAATTTAATTTTAAAACCAGAACAAAGAATTTCCTTATATGTTGTATGACTCGAAGAAAATTGCTTACTGCTGAGTTTCTACTGGACTTCTGGCAACATCTACCACTAAACCAAAAAGATAATTAAAGAAATTGAACATTTTCACATGGTTTTAATTGAGTTCTTCATCTACTCCAAGCAAAATTTTTCTTTAAAATCTCCGTAGTTATCAGCCTACATCTCCATCTCTGTAGAATGGAGCTAAATTATTTAGGAAGAAGTTTTGCATTAGTTATATTTGAACAATTATAGAAAGCATTTTATTACCTGGTACTGAATAACTTAGATGACCCTCCTTAGAAAGAGGTTTGGATTTAATTCTCCTGCAGCAAGTATGGAAGCTGGGGGGCGGAGAGGGAGGGTTTGGTGAGCAAACTTGTTGAGTTACTTTGGGTTTTTTTTAATATTTTGATTGTAATACCTGAGACAGGAGGTAGGCAATATGGGATTTAGTGATAAAAGCCCTATGGAAGTACGAGAAGCACTTGCTTTGTATCATCCAAGAGTCTGACCTCTACTGTAGCTTGTCAAAGACAGACCAAGTCTGCCCTGCAAAGAATCCAAACTCTTCTCAGCATTTAAATTGTATTTTAAAACATTCAATTAAAGTTAGATTTTACTAACTCAAACAAAAAAAAAAAAAAAATGAGTGTAACATTTTTCTAATCTGAACAAATGCAGTGAAAGACAAGCAAGACAGATGTTTGCAGGGGAATCCCCTAAACTACCTCAGGCATGATTCTAACTGAACTCAAACATTCAGTTTCAGAAAACCTGCTCCAGATTATATAATTTAAACAATATGATATGTGAAGCAATACAGAAAACCAGGAAATCACTTGGGGGAGTTTTTGTCATCTTTATGGGTTTCAGTACTGTTGCACATTGCAGGTAAGAAGTCTACAAATTCTGCCTGCTTTATCCCAGTACATGGAAACTGTTAATCAAAATTTACCTGTGGATCTATCAGAGCAACTAAAATCAGTATCTGTATATTCTGTCATAACATTTCCTGATGAATTATGGGTATTTCTCACATGGCACCTCTTTGACATATTCTGCTGCACATACCTGTAGTTTTTCTATCATTAATTTGCTTTTTATTGAAGAAGAAAAATGACCCTCACCATTTCCTTGTTCTGTCTCATGGATCATCTGGAGAACTCACTGAAGAACGCAGAAAAAATATAACAGAAAAGTTTTTGCAGGAAATTAAAGCCTGTGTATGAAGCAGAGTAGGTAGTAGGAACCAAAGGACCTCATTTTTATTTACAGAGCAAATCTAAGCAACTAGATGGAACCTGAAGTCAGTTATTCACTTTTTTTTAAGGCAGAAAAAAATCGCAGTTCAAACACTGTATCTGCTGTTTTAACCACAGGATACAGCTATTCATAGAAAATCTGAAGTATTATAGTACAGATTTGTGCAGTAAGAGGGGTTAGAAAAGCAAATGTTATGAGTACCACACACTAATTACTAGATGTATATGAAACCTCAATAGCTGGGAAGCTAGAATTAGTATATATAAAACACAGCATCTTTAGCCCTCAATCCTATAGACTTCCACACAATTTGATACCTGCATCCCACAGACTAATTTGTAGCACAAGCAGTTTATTGCATAATATGCTATTAAAAGCTATGCTGTTGAGAAGGTCTAATGGAATCAAAGGCATTGTAAACTCAACAGCTGGTCTGACAATTTTGGCAGCAATCTTAAAAATAAAATATTTTCAATTTTATTTAAAATTTCATATTTCCCTATTAAATATTACTATTCATCTAAAAAAAAAATCTGATTTACTGAGTGTAATTGGAAAAGAAAACACTACAAAGAATGTACAGGGTAGGGCCTGGCCTTTCTTGCTGTCTCAGTGCAGGCTTTTATCCCTGTTAGAAAAAGGATGTATGATTTTAACTGAAAGTAGATTTTTTTTTCCCCTTTAGAAAGATAAAACAATTCTTTCAGCCAAAAAATTAGAAAACTCAAACTGAAATGCTTTCACTTCAGCTGAAATGCTCATATCTAAGATGCAATGTGAAGGAAGATTAGACTCCAGCTAGTTAAATATTAGCCAGAAGTTAAACTTTTCCATTCACTTTAAACCTAAATTCTGGTGCAATGATCCTTCTCTGTGGCCTCTCTAAAAGATTCAGAATGAACACACTCCTTGTGAGTATTTGCTACCTGAGTTTAAAGGATATCATAGTTATAGAAGAAGCAGTATATTTGCACTCCCATCTATGACAAACCTGGGATTTTGTGCTTTAATTTTTAAAGTACTATACAGGGCTTCTCCTGGCAGAGCATTCATGGAATTATGATTATCTCTTTTATTAAATTCCACATACAAGGCAATTCCAACTGTTGTTCACAGCATCACAGGTAAAAATTACAGTGCAAGTGATACAGTAATTCAAGCCTCTCCAAAAACAAGTGGTTTTATTTCCCAATTAAGTAAGAGTTATCAGAACTCCTTGCAAAATTTTCTCACAGTTTTTATCCCCATGAACTCTAGTAACTTCATAATTTTAAAGGAGAAGCAGCATAACTCAATACCCATGTAATTATTCTCTCTCCCTCAGGTGGTCTTCACTTGCTTGCCTTCCTGCCTGCACTCACTCAGAGGCTTTTATGTGAAGATAAGGATCCTCTTTGATCTCCAGCTACCTCCTTGGGGGCCTAAGACATTCTTTTCTGTATGGAACCACACTGGTAATTTTGTTCCCATTGATGGTACAACTACAGTCTCCTCAAGAAACTTTACCTTTATTATTTTTTTTCTTACTCAAAATTTGTACTGGGCTATATTTAATTTTATTATTTCAAGGTTACAGAAATTAAATTCATATTAAGGTTAGGAGAATGGAAACTGATGTATTGGTGTACAGCAACATTATTTCAGACACTGGTATCTTACCAGTGCAAGTTTTCATGGAGGCAAAAGAGACAACAGACACAGTGTGAGAATGTGTGCCTATGTTTTTGTTCGCAGACACTTGCATGTTCAAAGTGGGTTTCCTTACTGGGTTTTCTAAAAGAAGCAATATGCAACTTTAGTATTTTATTTTCCAGATTAATGAAAATTTTCCAAGTGTTTCCGAATTTTTAGTTTTGGGGTTTTTTTGGTTTTTGTTTTTTGGGGGGCGGTGGGCAGGGAATAACATTTAGGAAAACATTTTCACCATGAGTCCTTTGCTCAGTTCTAGTCCCAAGAAAAATGCCACTTAGCACATACCTAATTATTTTCAAATAATTTGGTCCATTTCAAGTAATTTCCTTCACTTTAAGTCTGTACCTGTAATAATTGGTATTCTATCACAGACTGAAAGCATAACACTAACAAAGATAAAAGTAGCCTGACAGCTGCACAAAGACGTAATTAGGAACCTCTACATTTACTTTAAACCATGCAATTGATGCAGAAATGTATGAATCAGATGGTATCTCCATAATATCTTCACAACACTTTCAAAATTGATTACTGTCACATTTATTTCAGATCATTTAAGAGGTGCCATTTTCTCCCTCTATAAAAAAAAAATAAATCTATTTTCAGGGCCACAGTGCAGTTTAATAATTCATTAGCAGATCCTCAGAACTGATGCCTAGAAAGACTTCTGCAACTTCTAAAAAACTTGGGTTTTTTTTAGTTCTTGCAAATAATTGTTGCTTCTACTAAATTCAAACTCCACACTCTTATTTTCAATCATGTCCAAATAATTAACCATATCAAGAACTTGACAACTGTATACATGCTGATTTTAAAATGCCATGCTTATTTTAATCTTTTTGTACCATCTTTTCTAAATCCTGTAAACAGCCACTGTGATGGAACTACTTTTAAAAACCTGGTCAGTGACATAAACACACTGGAAATAACTTGGGGTTTGTTTCATCATGCGTTCTTGAGAAATCCAAAGGAAATCCACAGAGGACAGGAGAAATTACTTACATTATGTTGGCAAGAAGTAGTATTCCCCCTATGGACCTTCGATAACATTTTGTAGGACTAGACAAAAGTTCCTGTAAATAAAGGACAACCTCCAAATAGTGGCCTGTCACACTGCAAAAAGCCTACTGAGCTGTATAAAAAGAAAACACCAGACTTAAATCTATTTAAAATGTGATCTAAACTCATTAAGCTCACTGAACTCTTGGTCTTTGCACAAATATTTACATTTTCTAATCCTAAAGATATTTTTTCCCCTGTTGCTGCATTAAACTCAAAGAAAAGCTAACAATTTCAATAAAAATGATGCATTCACCAAAGTGAGCAACCATGGCATCCATCCTACTCTGTCCTGTCCTTTCCTGTTCAGTAGTTAGACTCTATCCTACCTTGTTTCACACCAGTATCACTCTGCTTTTGTCACCTCTAGAACTGCAGGACTGCCATAGCATGTGACATTGACAACATCATATTTGATATCAATTAAAGTAAAAAGAGAAAATCCTGTAATAATTTTCTTTTGAATACTTACTCCTCCTCTTATAATCCCACGAATTTTTGGTTGGGAGAGAAAAAAGGTCAGTCAACAGGGAGACTCTTAAAGATGACAGATTTATCCTTTAGATCACTAAATCTGTAATAGTTTTAGAAAGCACTTGTAACTGCTAATGATAAAAGGCTATGACATGATTGGCGCACTGTTCCCATAGGACAAAAACCACTTGAAGTACATCAAGATCCTCTCCTACTTGAACCTACTTCAGATAATAGAATATTGCAACTTTAAAGGGAGATACTGTCAAGGAAGACAGGAATATGGCAAGATTTAATTATGCCCTTACAGTATTTTAAATGCATTAAATGGGCTATATAGGCTGGATCCAAAGATTACAGTATTCTATGACAAGACTCCTATTGACATGAAAGGTGCTATGAAGCAATTATTCAGTTACTTGAAATTCTTTTGCTATTTGCAAAGCCATTCAGCAGATCTGTCACTTGCAAACTGTCAGCTCATTGTGCAAGGAGCAGGAGTTCAGAATTAATATCTTTTGATAAAATTACATAGTCACACAGGAAACAGACATGATTTCTACTACGGAAGACATCAGCAAAAGAGTTTTGATAATTTTGCAAGCCATTTGTCATGAATGTACCACCAAAGTGTGGCAGCGGGAAAAACAGAGACTAATTAAGAAACCACAGTGTTATAAACCCAAAAGAAAGCAAGCAGGTACATATTCAATAGCCACAGTCAAAACTGTAAAATAAGAAATCTGCAAGTATGAGCAGGTGTTCTTTGTAATTTTTGAAGGAAAAAAAAAATCAGAATACTGCATTATTAAATATATGACTGTGCCACCAGATGTTTTCAGCTAAATAACCTCACAGGAATATTTTATTAAATTTGCAAGATATAATTGTCAAAAGTAGGCTTCTCTACTCTCTAACTGCATGTTGACCAAATTCCTTATTGATCTCAATGGAGTAACAGCACCATATTGCATTATAGCAACGGTTTCATTAACTTTCAATATGCAATATACTTTATGCAGCCATGAGGAGAGCAATGTTTTTTGTAAATTTGAAATTATTCAACAACTGGGAGAAACTGAAAAATATATTTCATTAAGACAACCTGACAAGGCCTTTTGGTGAGCTCAGGTTTTTCTCCCAATGTCAGATATTTTGATCATAACATTCAGCTGCAAGAGGTTTTGATTGAAGTAAAAGCCTTATTTAATCTGCTATAAATGTCAAATTACTCCTTTACCTATCCTTGTACTCCATCTAGTACAAATTACTACATTTCACATTATCTTTGAAAATTTAAGTAAAAGCAAACAGAAGTACAAAGAGAATTTTCTCACAGTGTATCAACCAATAGAGCATGGATACCTAAATTCCAGGTCTGTAGAATTGCCCAGCAGGTGTCATTTATTCACCAAAACCCAATTTCATTGCCAAGCATGGTGCTTTAAGGCTTCCTCCTTCCTAAAAAGGGTGTAAGGACTTAAAGATCCCAGGTGCCTGACTCCCACTGTGACAAACTGTGTAAAGAACCAAGAGCTTGTCTTTGACAGCCAAACCTCAGCTTCCCCTAAATATGAGCCCAAGAATACCTGGAACTTGGACTGTAAGCTAAGCCACTGTGGTAAGATAAATGTGGCACTATTGTCCAAGAGTTACCTGAGGCCTAGGAGGAGATAAACAAAGGGGTGGAAAATGTTTCACTGATAACGGACTCAAAGAATACCCAAGGAAAGCCAACTCAACAACTGTGCCAAAATGAGCTCTGACTGCATAAAAGGTTATTCTGGCAGAGGGCCATGGCAGCCCACGAGCTCAAGAAACCTACTGACTCAAAGGACTAAATTAGCATTAGAAACAAGGGACTTCTTTAACCAATAGCATACGAGAACTGTGCGGCCAATTAGCTTTAATTCCTTTGTTTGCAAAAATGAATAAATAGTGAAAAGTTTTGAACAACCTGGGGACCCACTACCGAGAAACCTGCGGTGAAGAAGGACCAATAGGATCCATGGATGGTAACTATCTTCTGCTTGATCTCTCTCTCCCTCTCCTTTATTTTATATCACTTTTTATCTCTCTACCTCATATTTACTGTTAAATAAAATCTGTACTATTGACTTCAGCATATGGTCTTGTTTGCACCTTAATTCAGGCAGAGGCATCTCTCAATACTTGGATCTTAACAAAAAGCTTGCTGATAACCTGTCAAGGGGCAGCCAATAGTGGCAGATTATTTATACACACTTTTCCTGAATTTCATAACTTAGGCAAAAGGACTTTCTTTTATTGTTTTACCTAGCACATCTCTATTTAATTAAGGCCCTGTGGCTGCTTTGCTATGCGTCCTAGCTTCATTCTACATCCTCAGTAAAAAGGAAGGCAGCCAGAGAATAAATGTCTAGTTACATAAGAAGATCTCATAATCACAGGTCAGAAACAAAAACTGTGAAAGTAAGTATGGCTTCATATATTTCAGCCATTGCAAAAAAAAATAAAAAACAACAAAAAAGAACTCTGAATTTACTTCTCTAAGTGGAAGTTTGGTGGCCAAATCTAATTTTCAGTGACTCCACCAGAGAAAACAGAAGCTCTTGCAAACAAATAACCATTTGGAGGCACATCATGATGATAAACTCATCAGTACTACATTATGTAGCATTATTACACTAAGAAAATACTGAATAATCTGTCAAGGTAAAGAAACAACTCCAAAAATATTTTTACGTTTGCTGCACTAATATTAAGATGTTAGAAAAAGGATAGTAGGAAAAGCACCAAACAATATTCATAGTAGCACATTCACAGCAGCACAAATCAAGTGTTAGGAGTTACTAGCCGACATTGTTGCCAATTACTTCTGCATGGATATGTCTTTATTTAAGATGCTGCATTGAATATATTACCTAGTAAGGAGACCAAAATAACTCCTTTTTCCAAAAGGCTTACAATTTTCCCTTCACTGAAAGATCCTAGAAAAAGTATAGTGAATAAAAGAAAAACTTTAACACAACTTGCCATCTGAAGTCTCTTTCAGTAGTTAAAACACATTATCAAAGGCATCATGATGTACTAGGCATGTAAACAGACCTGTAAAGCATCAATAGCTTTAATAACTTCAGACTTCAGCAAATGAGGTTCCAAAATCTCAGTGGGAATATTTGAAACACTGCATCATAAGACATTTTTAGAAAATTTAGTTTCAGATTTTATTTCATTTTCCCTTAGTGATTGGTCTTAGTTCTTATGCTTAAATCAGAGTAATTTTTCTCAGATAAGTGTCTATCAAGAAAGATACAATATATTTTATAGGAAAAAAGTGTATTATAAAATTAAACTCAATTTCTTTTCAGCTATTAAATAGTCGCACTGATGTCAGTGCCATGATTCATCTGTTTAGATTTAAACAGAGATCTCGTTCTTTATGGAAGCAGTGTATTAGTCACTGTCTCTTTTCTCATAAGAATGAAGGTAAGAGAAAATGTGCTGTAGTACATAGTCAAAACAGGAGCAGATGCCATCTTTGACATGGCTTGACATTATTTCTAAGTTGAATATATTTTAGTTTGACTTCATGCTTCTAATGCTGAGTGTCTTAATCATTGAATTTGAAAGTACAAATTTCACACTGTTAAGAAAAGTAGGAGAGCAATATTTTTTATCATGCTTTACATTACTCACCATAATTTTCAAATAAATACTGCTAGTTGCAATTGCCATAATACAAGTTCTCCTGCTAGCAGTTGCTCCCACTACAGAGCAAATTGCTGGATTGTTGAAATCTCTTCTGTGTGGTTCATTTAATAACTGAAATGTTTTCCAGCTCTCTTTTAACCAAATCTCTCAAAGTTTTCTTATATCCATATATACAGAGTACAACTACCACACTGATCATGAAAAATAATGAAGTAATAAGGAAACTGAATTAAAGTCTTGAACTGCTCTCAAAATATTTTTAGCAGTGGGTTTAAAAGCATAGCAGATCATTCTCATTAATACAGATAACGATGTGGAGAATTTTGTTTACTCTTTAAAAATATGAAATACCCCAAATCATCCCACACTCAAATGAGGGGGAAATCTTTTAAAGAAGTTACACAAAATGCACAAAAGAGTAACACTTTCATATCAAAACTTGCCAAGTTGGATAGCTAAATGTTAGGCAAATAAATGTTTGTTAGAAATAGAACAGAAATATGGGCTTGTAAATCATAATTTTTAGCACTGTCAAAGTTTTTCAGAAAAAGCTTTTTTAACTCAGGTCCTTTTTCCACTGTCCAAGAGAAGGTTGTATACTGGTTATCACTTGACACAGAATTATTTGAAGAAAAATATCTGTTACTGGGGGTGTATGACATTTAGCATTTGCTGACAAGGATACAAAGAGTAGTAATTTCAAGTTGGAGCTTACAGAATCAAATGGCAGAAAGCATAAACTTCCCAGACAAATGGTGAAAAATTATTAAACGCTGAAACAGCTTACATCAGATTGTGCAAATATCGTTTTTAAAGAAGAATTTTAATTTTTTCTTCCACTAAGAGTTATGCTTGGATCCAGATTTCATGGGATAGTCTTTGGCCTGCTGCTTGGGCAAGGAATCTCAATTCCAGTCTCCACCCCGATACTATTATGTCATTTTGGATAACAGACTCTTCATTTTACCCAAAATAGTGTAACGACCTTATAGGTTGTTAAGACAATTATAATAAATATTTCATGAAATCTCTAGCAAGGGAGGAGGTTATTTTCTGATCTTTCTCCTCTCCCAAAAATAACTTACACTAAAGGACTGCTGTGAGCATAACCATTTCCCCATAACCATAAGCAACTGACTACAGCTTGAACAAGGACACTGAAGCAATTGGTCTGGAATAGCCTATAGAGCTTTACTTCCTGTGATTAAATAGTGTTCATACTCATATATTAATACGCAATTGACAAGGAGGTCATCTTATTTCCCTTGTACTATAGTAGAATATAGAAAAGAGGTACCTTTGGCATTCCTTGGGCTCCCTCAAATACCAGGTCTCAATAAGATTAGCATCCCTAGCAATGTCCAATCATCTCACTATGGACTGCCACTACTTCTAAATCCATACAGACCAGTTTCATTAGCCTACCAGAGCCAGGCCTGGCATGAAATGAACAGGTTTTGTCTGTTAGCTTTTGTGAAACATGGGATTACTCCTCCAGCCAAAGGTGAAGATATCTACATTGCTAAAGCTTGGCAGAGAGTCAGTTCCAGCACCCAAAAGGGCTAGAGGAGCACACTCAGGGGGATACTCAGTAACTCCACTAACCAAGTCACACTACGCATCTTCATTCTTGGTAAATTAAGCACTAAATCTTGGAATATTTCTCCCCTTTCCTTCGTGCTCCTCCCAGATCTGCAGCAAATGGTTTGTTTAGAAAACCATTCCTACAACCACTAAATATCAGAGAAGCTTCTTTTTGATAGCCTTGCAACAGAGTAGAGCAGTGTTTCAAACTCGATATCAAAGTATTTATCAAGACTCAGGCCTTTTGCCCTGGTAGGCTGCCATGGGTACAAAACTCTTTTAAGGGTTGATTTGAGTAAATGGTATTGTCACATGAGAACACATATTCTCAGCTAAAAAGCATCAGGCTGATTTATTTCATTGAAGAAGCAGACTCTTAATGTGAAACTATAAATAACTTACTTATTAAAACTTCTGGCATGATTAGCGGGAATTTGATTTTTTATTGTCAGCCTCACAATAAGAAAATATTACTGCTAAAAAAGGAATCCCATTTGCAGCAGATGTTCTAGGGAAGTCAGTTCATGTGCAGCACTACAACCATGCAAATCGTTGTTTGTTCCTAGAAACATGAACTAAGGTTGCAATGAAAAACAAAATGCTAAGATCAGGAAAGCAAAAGCATATTTTTTCCCGTAGCAATTAATGCTGATGAATTACCAATGATCTTCTGCTGACAGGTCTCACCATTTTATAAGAAACAGGTTGCAGCAGAAAGATTTAAATGTTATTCCTGACACTGTTCAGATTTCATCATGTTCTTTTTGTGTAGTGTAAGTTGCCACTACAGCATCATTTCTAAAGAGCCATTACACTCCCAGATCTGCAAAAATACTTTCAATATTACTTCGGTTTCCCATAGCAAAATAGCAGGTGTTGAATGGTCTTTTAGAAATATCGTAGTACTGCTAAAGACTAGTGGAAGACAAGACCATAAGACTGATTTATTAGAATACATATAAATTAGAGCATCTACATCTACAAGTTTTCTGAACCATTTAGTCCATTGTTAGCCATAAATGTTAAAGGAAAACAGCACATTCCTCCCATGTTTTCAGATTTTAAAAATCCTTTAAGAGGTTTTCTGGTTTTTCTTTGCTTTGCTTTTTGATTACAGCAGATCTCCCTGACAGAGGCAAAAAGCAAAGAAAGATTAGTCACATGCTGCAACCACAAGAACTAAAAGTTGTTTAGAGAAAAATTTCAAAGGCATAAACACATCAGACATCTAACATATTTTAAAATTTCCCATTGTGGCAGATACCCAACATTACTTCTAGTTCTAAAGATATGTAAACAATTATTAAATGCTTCCTTTTAAAATCTAATTTAAATTTAAAGTAGCTGTATACCACAAGTCACTAAGGACACATCACAAGCATCTGAATGTACAAGACTGTTAAGTTTAAAATATTTTTGTCTTATAAAAAACTTGGAGATGGTAAAAAAAAAATCCATCAGATACTGTGTTCCATCAGTTTAGCTCATAGGAAAGTTTACTCATTTTTCGTAGTAGAATAGAGTAGAACTTGATTCTTACAAGTCAGGATGCAATAAACAAAATATCTGGAACTGTATTTAAGTAGTTGGCCTTGCATAGTTCCTATAAGGTTGAATTTTTTCCTACAAATATTTTTTCCTGTGTTTTTATACCTTCACCATCAGAAGTTGAGTCCCACAAGATTAAATCCAAAGATCCAGCTGTGCTGAGCCTGTTAGCCAAAATGTTAACACTAAGCCTGTTATATCAGTGTATTCACATCAGTCCACAAGAAAGGCATCAGGATGAATAGTACAACCTATTCAGCCTGGGCTGCCAGGCTTACCTGGAGGCAGCCTATCTTGTCAGACAGCATAAGAAAGTCAGCTGAGCTCTGTCAGCTGCCACTGCTCCACAGAGGACAGATTCTGTACTCTTTGCTTGCAGTTTTATTTTTATTCTCTGTACTAATAGAAATCCCTAAAACACAATGGAAATAAGATCGCAGTATTAATGCAAAGTATGTGTTTAAAAGCTTTGCTCAATGCAGGTCAGAATGGGTAGTATATTTCAGGTTCCTTCTGGCATTACTGAAGAAAGGCTGTAGGATCATCCTGCTCCAGAGTTCAAATGTATGACTGTTACTGTCATTTTATATAGTGATTTTCACTTCATAAAAGTTCATGCACAGCTGAACTCTTCTGTTCTTCTCATCTTTAGCAGGTAGGTTAAAAGATATCACTGTGTGATGATGTTAATGACATATACTTCTCTATTTAAATATTATCTACAGAACAAAACCACAAAGGACTTCTCTTTAGAATTTACAGTACTAAAAGTAGCAACACTAGGAGAGTTTTCTGTATTTTTTTGCTGCTAAATAATCATATAGCAATTTATAAAAATCAAAATAAGTCACAGTCTTTGCCTAGGACCAGCTTAGTTATAGGAAAATATCATGCTTTTCATGTTCTCTTTCCTGTTTGTTTTCCCACAATAAAGAAATTATATTTCTGTCATTTGAAAATGTGCAACTGTAATTTTCATATAATTTTTCTTGCTTTTCTATTCCTTCTTTCACTTTCCCCTAAACATTAGATACCCTCAAACTCTCTTCCTCCTGCTTTGGAATCCCCAGTGTTGAATTCTGCCAAGCTGAGTGTATGTGGTGTTGAGTTCTTCTGAGTCATTTTCCTGACTACTGACATTAAAACTAAAGCTGGCACTTCAGAATTTAGCTAAGAAGGATTCTGGCAATGCACCCTAAATTAGAAAACAGCGTGCTACAGTCTGAATAAAGGGTGTCATTAAAAATGAATCCCTCTCTGCTTCTCTAAATCCTTAAGAAAACACTGAAAAAAAAGGAGGAAGACAGAAGTGAACTCAGTAAGGGAAACTTCACATCATTTTGAATCCTGTTAACGGTAAGAGAAAAGGTATGGCAAGAAAAGTTGCATTACAATCACATTACAAAGATCAGTTGTTCCAAGTCAGTTTCTGGAAATGTGCATTTCCTAAATTCTCTCTGCTTCCATCCCATTTTAGGCATTAAAAACCTCTCTTCCTAAGCAAAGAAAATTTCAGAGGACTTAAATGGCTCTGTATTTCCAAAGTAAATAGGTAATTACAGTGTAAATTTAGGATGACAGATACATTAAAACAGTAATGCTAGAGGTAATGAAGATGATGGCACATAGCAGTGCTACAGCAAATGATATTCAAAACCATTCAGGGGTTTTGTCCTAGTCCAGAATTACCCACTTCCTTGCAATTTTGATTAAGTGAGGGAATGCCACTAAGAAGTGGTTTTCTCAGAAGAACCGCATGGTAGCAATGAAGGTTAATTAGAACACAGCTTTAATTATCACACAATAATGTGAAGGTAATCAGTTTTTTCTCACTCACTGTCTCTTGCTTAAGGGATGCAGTCATTCATAGCCACGTCTCAGGCGCTAGCTGAGATCACATGGCCACAACATAAGAGGAAAAAAAAATCCCATCTGAACCAAGAACATGACGTTCAGAACCTTATAAAATCACAAGCACAGACAAAACCAAGAATGAGAAAGTGCATGTCAGAAAGACTTTTGAATGTACACACACATCTTTTTTCCATACAGTATCTAGAGTCAATGTTTTATGAACCTGACTTAAGACAAATCCACTAAAATTCAACATGGCTATGATGGAGATAAAATCAATCCTATTTCTCTCAAGCATAAACTGTGTTTGACTTCCCTGGTTTCTCTTTACTACTTTTTCTCAAAAAATTACTAGTTTGTAAAGAATGGCATTATATTATTTGGCAGCTTCTGTTCTGTCCCACAAAGACAGAGATCCAAAGCTTTCTCTCCACCACAGGCACTGGCTGAGCCTTACCCAATAAACTTCACAGACACTGCCTAAACATAGCCAAGCTCTCACTGCAGCCTTCACTTTCTCTGATTGGCCTCACCGCAGGCTGAACATTAGAAAAGCTCCAAATATTGCCAAAATGAAATATTTCTCAAGATAACTCCACTGTGAAGAAACTTTCCATTTGTGTGATTGTTGTTGGATAGCTTGCACATGGCTCAACAATTGCTAGGAATACAATTGGTACAAAGTCTAAAGGTCCCAGGATCACACCAGTGAGCACACAGACCTTGAGCAAAGTCTGAGCAAGACTTTGAGCAAGGTCCACAGATTTGAGCAAGTTACTGCTGTTGGCTGCTACCCATTGCTCCCTGCCAACAACTGCCCCTTCCCTAATATTGTCTTCTGACTGCCTGACTTCCCATATCCCCAAACTGGCTTGTGGAAGTCCTCACCAGCACATTACAATAGACAGCTTTATTTTAATGTTAAGATAAATCTGTAGTGGAGGGACAGCAACTTGCTTAAGACCCACTCAGCCAGTTCTAATGGCAGAAACTCCAAATTCAAGCACACAGTTTAACTCAAATATTCACAGTAGCATAATACTTGTTTACCATATTCTAACATCATTAAGTGGATTGTAACTCAGACTGGTGTTGCATATTGAACAGCAAGCACAAAGTTTGAAAGTAACTAGCATGCAGAATTAACTATAAATATTTTACGTTGTTAAACTCAGTTACTCCCCTTACTTCTGGAGTCATATGCTATGCTAGTTTTAACAGCTTCATCTTCCATTGACATCAGTAGCTCCCAGAAAATTAAAGGAGAAAAAACAGACTACACAAAATAAGGATTTTTAAAACTGTGAGAGAAGTTCATTCAGATGGAAGGGCAAACGTGTTCCACATTTGTTCTCAACCCCATCACTAAAGACAATCACTATTGCAATATACTTTTGCTGCAATACAATTTTCCTTGTATACAAGAGAACTTTAAACATCTGGTATGCAATTGTATATAAGCAGATACCTCTCATTTCTAGAGCTAAGATAAGCAAGAAAAAGCAAAAGTGCTATTGTCATAACTTGCTGCTTCAAGGCAAACAA
Organism: Pardalotus punctatus; assembly: GCA_013400915.1. Classification (NCBI taxonomy): domain Eukaryota; kingdom Metazoa; phylum Chordata; class Aves; order Passeriformes; family Pardalotidae; genus Pardalotus; species Pardalotus punctatus. Next base: position 433,214 of record VZTX01012858.1, on the reverse strand, counting down.
AAAAAATAAATTTAATGTGTTCTGATCAAGAAATTTTTCCATTTCATTTCTATATCCTACACTGTACACCTCTACCAGAATGATGAATGCCTTTTAGGTAGTAGGGTAAGTATCTCAATGGCTATCTGCAGACACAAGTCTGCCTGTGTAACTACTTTAGCCTGTGCAACTGTGTGCACTCGGGAAAGAGCTCCTATCTCTGGATTTTGGGCCATTTTGTTGCATTTTGTTTCTTTTTGTGAGAGTCAGTAATATAGTCTGTGAGTACTTGCATGCTCATGTACACTGCAATTATCTAGTCTTCACCTACACTGGGCTTTGTATTTTCATGCGCCATTTCTAATTTCTCCAGACTCTGATTGAGCAGACTGTGTCTCCAGGGGGAATTCCCTCAGAAGTTTGTTTTCCTTTAAGACACCTGCACTCGATGAGAAGAGGCAGCTGCAGTAATATTGACTGTAAAACACATGAGCAGAATGGTGAGAGGAGAAAAAGCTTATGTCAAATTTACACTAGCATTTTAACACCATCTTCAGTAACTACCTCCTAGCAAAGAGGAGTACATATGGAATATAAGTGGTTAAAAAGTTTGATCAATTCAGAACCATAATCAAATTCTAAGTTTTTGCACAAATAATTTACATTTGACACTCCAGGGGGGTAGCAGCTTATTCAGTTATAAACATGATTTCCCTGCTCCTGGAATACCAATTATCAGTGTTTTCTAACAGAAATGGTTTGGACTATGATTGTGAGGGCGTGGACATTTAACTAACGTTCAGAAAAGTAAAATGCAAGCATACACTACATCCATTTTGTGTATATTAACCTAAAAACCAAACGGATAAGTAGACTCCAAGAGAGGTTAAATCTGATACAAATTGTCAGAAGCAAGAAAACTGAAATCACAGTTAACATGCATTCCTCAGCTCAGTCATAAGGCTATGGATATTGTAGCACATCCAACATACTGAGAACCTGATATAATGTTGTATTTCCTAAAACTCAGGCACAACAGGCTGCTTTCAGATATGCTTGTCAAAAAAGAGATTTAATTTTCTTATCATTTGTCCAGAAGAAGACTTCTTATCCAGTCTTTTATTGTATACATTATTAAGCCACTTTTTTAATGGTGGCATAAAGCAATAAACTGATATGGCTCTACCCCTTTAAGATCTGATTTTATTTTTTGATGAACATCCCTGAAGGCCTTCTTCATTCACCTTCAGGTATAACACTAATAGCCTCATTGATACAGCTCGGCTCTGTGGAGTGGTAGCAACACTTCCACATGGAGAACGTCTACAACAAAGATGGAAGGATGGAAACAGAACATTTCCTGCAGTAAGTCCCAACATTTACTGTAATAGCTTGCTTTATCTCCCTTTCCATTTTCCTCCTTGACTGTAATGTTATGAATAATTAGCCAGACACCAAGTTTATGGATGACATTGTTACTGCAATTCTTTCATCTAACAACTGGCAATCATTTTCCTAGAAGCTTCTTCCTTCAATTTTTTGGCTCCTAATCTCTAAACCATGATTCATCCAGCAGATTCTGTTAAAATCCTCTAGCTGCATGGAGTAGCAACACAATACTGGATCAATTGCATATGATGAATTACATATTAAATTTCCAGTACTGTATAATATATAAACCAACACAGAATTACATTTTCACAACTGCAGACCTTTCTTAGTGGAATTCTATAAAGAATATTTCTTTTTAACCAACAGGTTGTAATAGGGCTTTGGAGCCCCTGAAAACTATCAGGCAAGTCACAATCCATTATTTCTGTTTATGGGGAAAGAATACCCTGGAAGGCTTTACTTTTTTATTTTGTTTAGTGCTTATTGCCACAATAGAGCATGTTGTGCTATATGTTCTCACTGGAGCCCAGAGCTTCAAACTTTCCCCTGGGTCTCCAAACAGCTGCATTGTTCCCATTCCTACAGACAAAAATACATGTTTGTTCTAAATACAATTTAGAATGGGAAGGGACACCTAGTTAGGAAGCCAGGTCATCTTCACCTTTCCAGTGCACTTGTGTATACACCTGGCATACGTGAAAATGTGTGTGTGAATTTTGCTGCACAGGGCTTCAAAAATTCTTAAAAACACTGGGGTATGGTTCTGGGGTTTTTAAGTTGCTCTTTCTTCTTGTCCCTTAGTCTTGTATAGCAAACTTGGACCTAGTAATTTTATACACCATAAGCCTTGAAATAAAGGGTTTTTTTCTTCTAGATCATCCATCCAGTAAGCAAAGTGGTTCATGACTTTTCACTAATGATTACAAGAGACATCAAATAAGACTCACAGAGTGGGTCAGAAAAGACAACCAAGGAACCAGCAAATAGAATCTGAAAAGTAACACCTCTTTACTCACATTGACCATATCTTCTCTGCTCTGTCACATACAGCATTATCAGGGTGACACTGATCTGCACTGACAACACCCTTAACCTTGCAAGAGTCACTGGGCTCTTTCCTGTGCTTGAGATAGGGCACATGAAAAGTGCTGAGTAAGGGTAACAAACAGAACACAGCATATACCTTCAAGACATAAATCTAATGATAAATTTAAAAAAACTAAAATTTATCAAATTTCTAATTTATGGAGAAGAAATATTTGTTTTCATCCCAAGGAAAAAAAAACAGTAAGATCAAAATCCAACATCCGAGGCATAAAGTAGAGCACTGCACATATCAGGCTTACCAAAAAAGCTGTGCCCATAGCTGTAATGGCCATCTTAAGGATCAACAGACTGGAAGAAAATGCATGGAAAGAGCACTTGCTTGTTCCTTTGCTTTTCCTGGTTGGTGTAAGTATAGGTGTACTCAACATGACATGAAATGCAGCCATATATTTATTCAGACTTACAGCAGCTCCATTCATCAGCCAAGTTTCCCACAGGAACCATCCTTGCACAAATTTAGTCTGATAAACATTTAAGCAACTTCCAATATTGTCTCTCCCCCTGCCTCTAGATTTTCAAGGCATCATATAAAATTCTTTCTCCAGGTAGTTCTACACAGTAGTTCGTGCTCCATGATAAGTCTATAAAAGGCCATACTTTACTACTGAGCTGCCTTCAAAAATTGAAGGCATAAGTTTTAGTTAAATCTCCTTATGTAAAGAGATGAACTAAGAGTAGTACAATTTCTGTGGGAGATATTAATCTCAATTTTTATCTTCATCAATAAAGAAGAAATAAGAAAATAAAACTTTGAAGTTCTTTAGATAATGATATTCCTACCATGATATTCATTTATGAAACTGTCATGCTGTAGTTTTAAATAGCTGCATTTTTCGGCTCGCAAACCATGTAATTTCTGAATTCTACTCTTTTTTGTCTCTATGTTTTACTTATATGTATATGGAGAAGCAAAGAGTTACATTTAAAAAATCCACGAAACAATGAGACTTAATTATATACTTCATGAAACCATAAAAATTCAATAAGACCACAGAACTATTTAATGATGAATTACAGGTACCACCAGTGAATTAATCTGCATGTATATACCAAGGACCTTCAAAGGTAAGAGAAATTCACTACTCCATACCTGGTATTTACACCTATAAGAAAATGTACAGCTAGTAATTTTCCAGGTTTTTTTACAAGTGCTCTTGTTTGTGGCATAGAAACATTGACTTTTGGGAAGAAACTGAGAAATTTAGTGGAGTGGTTTCTATGGACATGGTTCCAATTCTTTGAAAAGCTGCTGCTTAGGAAATGTGCTCTTTACCTTACTCTAAAATCAAGTCAGGCCACAAAAATGGTAATACCGCTACAGATTTCCAAGGAAAAACAGATGAAAAATAAAAAAAGGGAGCAAGAGATACTGCTCACAGAGTTTTCCCTCCATTCTCCTCCAGTCTTGAAAAGCACTCACTATCGTTTGAGAAAGGTGAAAAGCTAAATGAGAATAGGAACCTTTTGGTTAAAAAAATAAATCATTAGGCTAAAAATTGTTCAAGTTAAACAAAAAGTATATTGCAAAGTCTATTCTTGGAACTGAGAAACAGTTCAAAATGCTTTAGAGCTTGACTAGAATATGTCTTTTGGAAGGGTTCATAAGTTTGGTTCAAATTCATTGCCTCTAAAGTCAACAAAAAGCCTCCCAGAACCTACTTTTGAGATTGGCCCAAGTGAAAAGTTGTTAACGGGTATTACATTTCTTTCCACTTAGCAGACTTGATGAATACTAACCAGTGAAAGATACAAAGCACAGAAAGATAAGATGAATAGCACCCTGTATGCTCTCCAGGCAAAGCCAAAGGACTTTGGACCTGAGCAAATCCTCCTGAAAACACTTGGCTGAGTTTTGCCTCGAGAAGAAGTCCCTCATTAAACTGAGCTTTATTCAGGTTAGGATTTTCATATAGCTTTTACTATTAAGACATTACATTTCATTATGTCACCTAGGGAATATATAAAGCATTTGTCAGGCTAAGCACCTTATATAGACCGTAAGTAGGAGAGACTTAAAGGGGGTAGGCATTTCTACTTTTTATTTTTCCAGACATAATCTGATTGCTAAGTCTGGTTTACTGAGCAGCTCTCCACACAAATATATGCATGGGGAAAGGCTGCAAAGAGATGTAGAAACAATATATGACAGAGGCCTGGGCTGCTGAAGGATAAAGACAGAAGAAACAATAAAATATGCTTCCCTGCCCTTAGGAGAGGAGATGCTGCCCTGGAGAGACCTTGAAAGGACAAGAAAGGTTCAAATGACTGGGCAGGTGGTGTAGTCTAATCCCAATTGGCAACTAAGCACCATGTAACTTCTTGCTCCCTCCCTAACCAGCAGGACTGGGGAGAGAATCTCAAGAGTAAAACAGAAAACTCATGGGTTGAGTTTGGAACATCCCTCTGGTCAGTGCAGGTCAGCTGTCCTGACTGTGTCCCCTCTCACCATCTTGTGCACCCTCAGCCTCCTCACTGCTAGGGTGGCGTAAGGACCAGACAAGGCCTTATCTCTTGTGTTCAGCAATAACTAAAACAACACTGTGTTGTCAAAACTGTTTCTGGGATAAATCCAAAACATAGCCTCATATCAGCTGCTACGAAGATAATTAACTCTATCT
>VZTX01012858.1:402247-426895 GCA_013400915.1 Pardalotus punctatus | reverse complement strand
AAGTGAAAAGTTGTTAACGGGTATTACATTTCTTTCCACTTAGCAGACTTGATGAATACTAACCAGTGAAAGATACAAAGCACAGAAAGATAAGATGAATAGCACCCTGTATGCTCTCCAGGCAAAGCCAAAGGACTTTGGACCTGAGCAAATCCTCCTGAAAACACTTGGCTGAGTTTTGCCTCGAGAAGAAGTCCCTCATTAAACTGAGCTTTATTCAGGTTAGGATTTTCATATAGCTTTTACTATTAAGACATTACATTTCATTATGTCACCTAGGGAATATATAAAGCATTTGTCAGGCTAAGCACCTTATATAGACCGTAAGTAGGAGAGACTTAAAGGGGGTAGGCATTTCTACTTTTTATTTTTCCAGACATAATCTGATTGCTAAGTCTGGTTTACTGAGCAGCTCTCCACACAAATATATGCATGGGGAAAGGCTGCAAAGAGATGTAGAAACAATATATGACAGAGGCCTGGGCTGCTGAAGGATAAAGACAGAAGAAACAATAAAATATGCTTCCCTGCCCTTAGGAGAGGAGATGCTGCCCTGGAGAGACCTAGAAAGGACAAGAAAGGTTCAAATGACTGGGCAGGTGGTGTAGTCTAATCCCAATTGGCAACTAAGCACCATGTAACTTCTTGCTCCCTCCCTAACCAGCAGGACTGGGGAGAGAATCTCAAGAGTAAAACAGAAAACTCATGGGTTGAGTTTGGAACATCCCTCTGGTCAGTGCAGGTCAGCTGTCCTGACTGTGTCCCCTCTCACCATCTTGGGCACCCTCAGCCTCCTCACTGCTAGGGTGGCGTAAGGACCAGACAAGGCCTTATCTCTTGTGTTCAGCAATAACTAAAACAACACTGTGTTGTCAAAACTGTTTCTGGGATAAATCCAAAACATAGCCTCATATCAGCTGCTACGAAGATAATTAACTCTATCTCAGCCAAAAGCAGAAAAGCAAGTATGGGAAAAAAAAAAAATACTATTTCAATGAAAATGGTTCAATGCCAAGAAGTTTGTTTTGTTCTATATGAGGATAAAACAGGCATTTCCAGAAAGTTTAACATAAAGTTAAGATGAGATTGGTGCAAGAGCAGCAATAAGTATTTGTTCATTTACCTGAATCCAGGTTTCCCATACTCTAACAACTTCTGCTCCTTGATCAGAAACAGAAATACTGATCAGGGTCACCAGAATCCTTTATTAATAATGACACTGTTAAGCTCTTTGTGACAAAAAACCTTCCACCTGAAATTCCCTGGTGTTTTCTATATTTAATTAACATCTTGATAGCTTTCATGACATCATGGTACCATCATGCTGTATCTCAGACACACTTGCTTTCACTTACCTTAGCAAAAATATGACATCTTCTGAAAGGACCAGCACTCTGCCTTGTACACATCATGAAAAGAGGAAATCAGTTTGTAGCTTAAAAGAAAATACAATAAAAACATAAACACTACTTCTTTGTCAAAGGTGAAATAAAAGGTCTAAATGCAAGATACTGCCCCTGTTGCCCATAATTCTGCCTCATGATATAAGAGTGTAAAAGGCTGTATGACAAAAGCTAACCCTCTTCTGCTATTCTCCAGTCAAGAGTTATATATGTTACTAGCACTAAACACATCATAAATTAAACATAGCAAGGTAGTCATATCTTCTTTGCATATAAATTTCCTCATAATCTGTTTTGGGCTTAACTGAACAATTTATTATGTTTTGGCACTACAGGTTTTCTGAATAGTAAAAGTAAAGAGAAGCTTCCTTAAGTGTAAAATAGAGAAAATATGGTTTAAAAATTACATTCTACACAAATTTCCTTTTTGACACTAAGATCTGGTTTTGCATTTATCTGCTATATACATTGGTGAATGTTATTCACATCCTGAAATTATAAGGAACACAGCATTAGAGTTCAGTCACTGATCACTATAGTCACATGCAGTAAAACTTGGTGGACTTTAACAGTCAGATATGGTCAATGTCAGTGGAGTTTCACCAAGACAAATTGGAAAACGCATCTTCATTCTACAAATATTATTTCAATGAGGAAATTGAAATGCATCTGCATAGAACCAGAGTTAGTTTACTATCTAAAAAAATACGTCCAAGTAGACAAATATTTTAGTTAATGGACTAACATTAATTGAGAAATAAATTAGTCATGATACATTTGCAATTCACCTGCATGCATAAAACATTAGGAATATTTTGAGCAATCAAAACAACCATGTCTGTTTAATAGCTCACTTGTTCCAATTATAAGAACCAACCACAAAAAGGGAAGAGCAAGAAAATCTTGTTCTTGTGTACTGTAATATATAGTGCTCTGCTAGGTCCCCCATTTTTTGCAGATGTGCATAGCCACAAAATATCTTGAAATATCTGCAGACATTTTGTTTCATACACAGTATTCCTGAAGAAAAATAAAATTTTAAAAAAATAAAAAAGGAGAGGTTTTATTGTCCCCCCAAAAAATCCAGCAAATTACTAGGTTTAGAAACTGGTCTCACAACCACAGCCTATCTATCATAATCAGGTACACGAAGAAATGCTGTAATTTCAAACCTCTTTTTTACTCTCTAATTTCTGAGAATTTCAGAGCATTTCTAACAGTGACCACATAAATAGTGCCATTATTAAGCTGTATTAGGAGCAACTCATGCACAAGACACCCATCTAGGGAGATGGCTCTCAAATTTACCATCAGTTGTCTTACATTAAAGAATATTAGTTTGCATTTTTAATACCCATTCTCATAGTTTCAGACTTATTTTCAGTAAAAAGGGCACCACCAACTTCTTTCAAATATTCCCTCCCTTTCTGAAGATGATATTATATGGCTTTAAGGCATCAGTGTTCAGCTAAGTTGGCTAAAGACTACTCAGGAGTGCCATTGCTTGCTCTAATTACAACTTCTCTCTGCAATGCAGACTCATGAAATAAGCAATATGAACATGGTGCCTCCACACCTCGCCTCTAGCTTTTCTCTCCCTAGGAAGTATTTGGATTTAGTCTTCTTCTAATTACAACTCAAAATTACATTTTGCAATTCTTGCACAAAGTTCAAAGATAATGTAATTTTACACCTGCTGTAGGCAATCCTGTATGTCGAACAGTTAATTTGTTCAGTCATCTAGAAAGATTTCAGCTTCATTCAACCTTATCTGGATCTCAGACCCCTTTGCCATACCAGAGACATATGTTTTCATTACATGAGGTGCCCCAGAACACACGGTGGCATTTCTGAATCTGAAAATGGTGGGCAAATAACATGCAGCACGTGAGTTTTCTCAGATAGTGTTTGACATGGGAACACACCTTTATAATTAATTAATGCCAAAACTGGAGGGAAAAGAGTAGGATTGTTCTGTTGACCTTGCCCCCAAAACCAAAAGCCATTGCCATGAACACTTTTGTGGAATTCTTCACATACAAACATGGTGACACACATTATAAAGACAGGCATGTCTGCGGAGAAATGTGTCATTTTCCTACTTATCATAATTATACTTCCATCCCCATTATAACACACTTCTGGAGGCTTTTGTACATCCAAACAATGTGCACATTTAAATATGAATGTATATATTAAATGTACATATAATATGTACATATTGAAATGTACATATTAAATACATATATGCCAAATACCCATGGTTATATACACTTTCACAAAAACCTATGCATACAAAGGCAAAGTTTTACAGGTACATTTCTCCAGCTTGCTTTTGTCTCAGAAGGGAATTTTATAGCTGACAGCTACCCTGTTTGAAAGAAGAAATTTTCTGCAGCAAGTGTCACCCATTATTCTTACAAGGCTTTGATCATCATTCTTGGTAATACAAAGAAAGATGCAAATCTAATTGCCACACCTCTATTTTCAGACTGAATGAGGAATGGATTCTTCCAGTTAACAAATGAACAAGAAATTGGCAGCAGGTTTCAAGACTAATTCTTCTGGCAGTTCTACAGGAGTAGCTACGGGATGTCTCTCCTCTCACTTTGCTCTAACCACAGAAAAACAAGCTGCAAAAAAAGTTTCCTCAGATTGGCCTTTAAAAATGCAATAACTTCGTGCAGCTTTTATCTTTACACTATGGAAACACTGACAATGTAACTAAACTGAAGAAATGTGATGCTTTAGTTCCAAGAAATGAAATTGGTCTAGGCTGTACCTGTAACAGATCCTAAATATTATTTAATTGCTCTTTTATCTTTTTTCCTTTCTTTCTTTTTCTGCCATTTACTCAAGGTCTTCCCCATTTTCCAAGATTAATAAAGATACCTTTCCGTATCCATGCTGTAGTGATCCACTGAGGCAGGGGAGATGAGTGTGCATAAACACCGGTCTTACTGAAAGAATTACTCTCTCTCTATGGAAAACACAAAAATGAACCACAGACAACACCCAGAGGATGGTGTTTTTGAAAGCTCTTGGCAGTAAACTCAGTCACCTTCAATCCCTACATCACCAGCCTTGTGTCTTCCAATCCTTTACAAAACCAAACAATGGAAACAAGAAATTCTGGGAAAACACAGGGTAATATTTGAAGAATATTCTAAATTTCAATGCCAAGAATTAATTTCCTGACAGAATTAACAATAGCTGCATAGTTTTAAGGATAAACTATCTACTGGGGCTAAAGAATCTAAAAAGCATGGTTGGTTTTCTCAGCTTTTCTGAATTTCTTTTTCCTATGAAAATTTCCTCTGATAAATACTTGGTTAAAATAATTTTATTGGTTAAAGACAAATAGATCAACAAGCAGTGATTATGGGGCATGCTAATCTGACTAACATTTTATTAACACACAGATTTATTAGTCTGATTTGGTAGCATATCAGGGAACAGTCAGGACCTCCTCAGAGAAAAGTCCAGGACTCTTGGTTTCCTTTCTAAAGCAATGCTGCCCCCATCTGGGAGTATAATCTGGGATCTACTACTGCTTACAGCATTCGCCCTACCCATACAAAAATGCATTAATCATATGGATAAAGTGACTAAAAAGATATCTTCCAGTGTAGCAAAACTGAGAAATGCTTCATGGATCAAAAGATTTCAATAAAAAATTTATAGACAAATGTTTAAACCTAGAGATCTGGAAATCAAGGGTTTTTTTCTTACTGGATACGTGCACACTGATTAAATGAGTGAGTGTACTTTGGAGTGTGTTATGTATAAGCAATGCCAAATATTTTTTATCCCAAATTTATTGAAAGCAGATGCTTCTATAAGACAATATCAGAACCAAGTTTAAAAAGCACAAAATGCAATTGCATTTGATAAAATATATATAATTGTGATGTATAATCAATACAAAACCATATTTGTTAATATTTTGTGAACCATATTAGCATAATTAACCAAATTCAATCAATGCAACAATCAAATCATTAATGGTTTACAGAGTTGAGCATTATTTTCCTGATTCTAGTTTTAGTGCATGAGCATGACTCATTAATAGCCAGCATAAATGTTTACCAAAGATTTCATCACACATGAATTTATCAACTATTAACATACTTCAACATATGGATCCTAATTTTGCCTATGAACTTCATGCTTGTTCTTATTTATGCCTTTTTTTATTCCCCTTACCTTAGGTTAAGAGCCATATATGTTATCCACAGAGCTACAATGAGTATTTGTAGAGAACATGGTAGAAGAAACCCAGGCTGGAGTTTTTAACAGTCTCTGTACCAAGAAGCACATTGAAGATACGTTATGTTACAACTCCAAATTTTACCAGCCAGACAAGGTTTCAGAAGAATGTAGAACAGGAGAACAAATGCAATGCAGCCCTCATCAGGGCATGTCTCAACAGAGAGTTGATAACACCTACCCTGGGACGGGGCTGCCCCTTCCCACGTGCAGGCAAGGCTTGGGTTGCCCTCCTGAGGCACTTGGCCACAAAGCCTGCACATTTCCCAAGTGATGTAAATGTGCCATATCACAGATTGGACACCCTGTCCCACTGCCTTCCCTGGGACAGATAAACATTGAGGCTGATGTATTTGAACAGAGTAGGTATGAGATTTGACCAAGGTCTGTGTCTTTCTCATGGCTATACCTGTTGAAAGTAGGGTAATCACTCTGCATTAACTTGCTAGAAGAGCTCACATATTGCTTGAAATAAGTAATTGATGCACTGAACAAATATTTAACTATCTGTCTTGAGCACAGCGTATACTGCATAAAGGGCAGCAAAGAAAATAAGGAAAAACACAAAACCATAGCAGTCTCTTGTGAAGTGCATACAGAATGAAAGGTCAGACTTGTTACTGCCATGGTCCAGACTATCCCAAATAACTGCAGATTAACAAAATATTCCTTTACACTGACAACAGTAAATATACAGATCCTGAAACCATTCCGATATCTAAAACCAGATTTTTCCTAAAAGCACTGCCTACCTTTGATGTACATCTGACATCTCCCTTCTGCTACAGTAAACTCTGACAGAGCTTAGCCTGAGAACGGTCTATCCAAACTTGTAAGAAGACCCATGGATAAAAGTAGCATTTTTTTTGTATAAAATTAGACAGCAGAATACTACATCTTGAGTATTTTATACTGTAACTAAACTATTGTTAGAACACATTTCTTTTGGGTCCCATGAAAACCTAGTTTTCACTGCAGTATGAGTTAATTTACTGTTATATTCTAAAATATACATAAAGTTTTTGGCCTTTTTACTAATACTATGATAAATATTTGGTACTGCATTATAAAATAGCAAACAAATGGTAATTTTACCTTCTGCTCTGTGCTGCCATAATTATTTCCCTAAGGAGTACAACCTAGCCTTTGTCACTTTGATAGCTTTGTTGTTCTCAGACAGTGACAGCAGAGCAGCTAAAGGAGATGGATGCATATATAAAAAGTTTTTAATCACAGGCATGAGCATACGTAAAGCATCAGTGTGATTCTTCTTCCAAATAAGGTGTCTGTGGCTTCAAATCAGACAGATTTTTAACACTTAAAAATACACAGTGAGAAAATCTGAGTTCTGGCTTTCCTTTAGACCCCTTCAAAAAAATAAAAGAAACCCTCTAATATATCAGAATTACAAGCATCAAAGAGCCAGCACCAATGCAGTAACAGCTGAGAAAAGCAGTTTTCCATTACATACAGAGTATATTTACCCCTTACCATCACCACTCTGAGGTCAAAATCACTGTGAATATGGATTAAAAAAAAAATCAATGTCTTTTTCACTTCTTGCCATTCCTCTGTTCAACATTCCAACACAATTTACTCTAATACAGCCATTAGTGCCAATCTCTACTACTTAACTCAGCTTTCAAGGGGGTTTTGAGGAGAGCGGATACATTTCAGGAGTATTAGATATCTCTTGATGGAGGTTTGGTACCCTAAAATTACACTTTGTTAGCAAAGCAATTATTCCCACCTTTACCCTCACCTCCCTTTAAGATATTGGAGATCACAGAAAATCATCAGTGCAGGACTGCTAGAGTCTAGAGAAAACTATCAATACAAATCCATTTTCCATACATACATAAAATGTCAATCTTCATCATTTAATTACAATAATTTTATTCAGTCATAGGTTCATTTTATAAACAAGCTACAAAAAGTAAAAAGCATCAATATAAATTATTTGGGAAATAAAAATATCTATTTGCAGTGAGTTTATAAAAGTTAGCTCTATAGATAAGGTACCTTTTTCCCCATAAGAAAGATTTGCCTTCTTACTTGTTTTGGATTCTACAAATTACATAGATTTTTGCATGTAACCATGAATTTTGAATTATACAAAGAAAAAAGGCTTGAAAAAAAAATCTAATCAATAAATTAGACAGCTAAACATCACATGGCATGATCTGAGATAGTACACATTAATCTAATTAGGAACTGTTATATTACACACCCACAAGACTAAGATCTGCCATTTCTTGGCTTCTGAATCTTTAACTGAGCAACCTAACGTTATTTTAAAGTCAGCCGTGCTGTTAACATATTAATAAGCAAAGATCTGACTTAACAAGTATTTCATCTTTTCACTGAAAATTTGGCTCATTGACTTCTTGTTTTAGTACAACATAATTACTTCTTACAGGAGGGTCTAGTAGATAAGAGATCGATTTATTTCAAGTCCATGCCAATACTGCCACTCATCTCTGTGGACAGAATTTCATCTTGGGTATAACAAATATTTTCAACAATTGTTAATAAATCAAAAGTACTCTGAACAAGAAACTGAGTACTGTAATTAAATACAATTAAATCAACTAAATTGATTTCAATCAATAAATTAAAGATAATTAAATGAACTAATCTTCATGAAAGCCAAAAATACCAGCACTTGGGATCTCAGAATACTGATGTTTTATAACCTTTTGGGGGATAGTCTTTGGCACTCTGGTTTCTACTCCAGTTTCCCAGAAGACAAGCATTTATAGCTAATTACCAACCTCAATCATATTTGCATATCACTTTTCTTAAAACATCATTTCAAACACTTCTTAGAAGATGAAATTCACTTTTTATTTTCAGCTTGAGTTGTAGGAGTAGAGCGCACTTAAAAAATACAGATTTTTATGGCAATGACTCGGTCATTTCTGATTTACAGGTCTCTGAATTAGAACTGTGATGAAAAGATCTGACTGGATCATTGCAAGTAAGGGCATTCTCCACTATCTGTCATATCCATTATCCCCAAGTATGTGAACCATCATCTTATATTCCTTTCCCTGGAGAGAAGCATTCTGTTAAATATGTGATTGTACAACAAGACCACACATATCCAGAGGATTGAATAAAATTAATCACAGTCCTTGAGCTTTCTGCTCTTTAAATTCATCTTCTGATAGTTTCCCTGCAGTGAACAGTGGAACAGGCCATGAATGTTGCCTCTTGAGAACGACAAAACCTGTATACATTTTTTTCCAATGGCTCAAAATGTAGTAAGTGTGTTTAAAGTGTGGCTTTCAATGTGTAAAAACCTGCTATGCAAATTAGTAGCCTTAAGATGCTTCCTCTACAAAATCAGATTATCATAGTTCAGAATTTGCAAGAAAATGTGTTTTTCCTGCTACGCCACCACAATGAGATGGAAAGTGACAGGTTAGGATTCTGCTTGGAAAAAAAATATTTTAAAAAGCCAGAAGAGATAATGGTAAAGAAATGAAAAGTTCTAGATGCTAGATATCTAAGCAGATTTTTAATGTATCTAAATGTAGATCATTGTGGGGGGAAAATCTGATCATGATGAGAATCTGAAATCAGAATTTGAAAGTTTGGCACAGAAAAGTCATCAAATAGAAAATGAAACTTCTGCTGAGTTACCTGAATCTGCAACTGTGGGATTCTGTATTTATGTATACTATCACTGTACAAAAACCATTGGATGAACCAGATTAGAGGTATGCTACCAAAGTAGCATATCAGAGGATCAAGGAAACAGTGGTATAAAGTTCAGGACCCATTGGCTTTTCCTCTTGGTCCAGGAGAAATTTGCTCCTCAAGCGGAACCTTTGAAAGGTTTAAGTCTTCCAACCGGCACAGTTTCAAACTTCTCTCAAGAATCAGCTTGATATTTGCTCCTTGAGTGGGGCCACTCACAGGCCAAATAAATCTGAGGCAAATAGAACTGCCATAACAATTAACAATAATGAAGAGAGGAGAAAAGATTTCACATCTGTCTCTTCTAACTATCTTTTTTATAGGAGCACAAGCAGTTAGCCAATTTAGAACTGGTAGATGAAGCAATTTTTTTGCTTTTTTTTTAAACAGAAAAAAAAAATATGGAAGAAAAGTTGATTTGATATCATTGATTAAATTTTCAAAGCCCTTCATTGATATTTAAGAGGAAATACAGATGAGAAAAGAACACATCCAATTAGCACTGTAATATTAGATACCAGCCTTACAGATTACATCCTGCAGTATTTTAGGTGAAAGCAATCAAGAAAAATATGATCTTGTGACTATGATTTTTATATATTTTTATTTGGTGCATAAACCAAAATTACTTTTGAAAAGGAAACATGAGAAGCAGGGAAGGAACTCCATCTGTCAGGCTCTAACAAGCTCTAATCATTCCCTTCTTTGAAAGAAAGAAGTCTTGATAAAACAACATGCAAATCAAAGTAGTCAAGCCGTTGGTGACAGCACCATCCATATTAAAAAGATGTACCTCTGCAGTACAGTTTTAATCTGATGTTTCGCTCAGCCCTTCACCCGCCTGTCACATGTTTCCCCATGGATAATGCCCTCCTGGGTAAGTGAAGTTCCAAATACTCCACTAACATCTCCAGCGGTGAAAAGTCAGCAGGTGTCCTCAGGTTCAGCAAAGAAGGTCACATCAACCCTCACTGTAGCACAGGATCTGACTGAGGTTTCTCCTGTTGTAACAGGAGTGACCCCACAACCAAGAACCCAATAACATCTAGCATGAAGCCGCATTTCAGCTGAAAGCACCACACACTAGAACAGTCCCTGAATGCCCTGCATTTTGGTAGGGCAAGTCATAAGCATCAAAGATACCAAATGTGCTAACTGCCCATTAGAGATATTGAGCACAGCATTTAGGGCTCAAACAAGATGCTGAGGAGTGGCACCCTGGCACGTTATTTCTAGAACGTGGAAATAATCATATGAAAGACCATAGAGTAATTATAAGATGTAAAAATGCTTCAGTTTTAGACCAAGTCTTTTACCTTTCTTTAAACATGTTAATGTGTAACAATTCTTTCTCACACTGATCCATGCTAAATACTAGTTTTACCCCTTGCTTAATGGCTTCATTTACCTCCTTTCTGAAAATCTGACCTGTCCTAGAGTGTTTCCTATATTTTCACTTGGTTTAGCTTTTTTCTGTCCTTTATCTACAGCAGTTAATGTTATTCTATGACAGCATATCTTTCTGTAGTAATTTTTTTGTTTATTTTCAGCCCTAGAATACATATTTTTATTTCCTGAGGCAAGCCCATTTAGCTCACAGACATATTTAATAAGCATGTTCCCCCACTGCACAATCTAAGACACAAACTCCACTCTGGATCCAGTGTGACTGAGTCACACATCCTTTATCATAACTTTTATTACAGAGTATTGGTTTCTGCATAACTATGCAAAGCTGGAAGCAATCTAAGCTTCATTTGTGTTCAAGGTGATAGTTTAGTCACCAGATAGAAAGGTCTATGGAAAATTTCTCACAGTTACTTTTCTTTGCTGCACAAAATATACTTTGCTCCTCCTCAGGTACTATTTTTACTTTCAGGCTTCAGCACACCTCTCTCACTTCTGACAGTTATCTGTCCAAAGCCTGGACACAGATTAAGATAGGGCTTTCTTTCATGATTTGTGAAATCTTATGCGTTATTTCTTACAAGCTTCTTTTAATTAAATTATAAGCCCCTTCCTAGGATCAAATATATCATTGTTCTATTTTTCTTCCCAGTTTACAGCCTGATTTTCTCTGAGCATGCAAATTCCCACTGCTTTTTCCACATCCTGGCAGGAAGTTCTGGCAGTCTTTTCTTACCATGGTGCTCCATTATAACACTGTTTCAATTAGCAGTCCCACCAACTTAAAAAGCCTTGAGCAAGTCTCAAATCTTGCAAAATATTTTCAAAGTTTATCCAACTTCTTTCTTTTTTAAATCACTCTCAGCAAATTATTTCCACAGAGCACAGCATCATTACCATTTCTTCACCACAGTTTTATAAATGGATTGTGTGTCATTCTATTATTAAACAAATCAGCTTCTATAATTTCACTGGCTTGAGACTACTTTTATTCTTGATCCCTCTCCAGTTGTCTCCAATGATTCTTAAGATACTCAAAAGTTTGTTATTGCATTCTCTCTCCCACCTACTACTGTTTCTACTTCCAGCCCTGCTAATGACTAAAGAAAACTCTGAGTCAGAACTGATACCATAAATAGTATTACTCTACCTACAAAGAAGTTAGCACTCAAAGAAAATCAGAGGATAAATTAATGTTTGTAGCCCCACAGCTGCAAGTGTTTCCATCCAGCTTGTTCCTTGCCAGTCAATACATACATAACTGTCAATTTCAAACAAGCTTCCTTCAAAGAAAAGTGAGCCAGCCAGGAAAGCTAAAAAAATCTGGTACATCTTTCAGGCCCTGTTCCAGTGCTACTCACCAGCACTGCTTATGCAGCATGAAGGATTGAATATGTCTCTCATTTGCCTTCAAACGGATATTTACCAGATGAGGAGAGGTTTTCTTCTGGTACAAACCCCACCACCCCACTTTACTGGGGCCTGTGCAACCACCACCACCTTCTGCAACTACACACTTCCATGTTCTTACAGAAGCTAAACAACCAGTCCTCCACAATATACAATGCAAATGTCTTGCATTTCTTTTTAAGATTATTCCCTCCAAGTTGTGCAGAGGATAAAGCAGAAATGCTATTTTTTTGCTGACTTTTCACTCTAAGAGGGCATGCTGAGCAGTAAGTCTATTTTAAATGATGCTTTTCAACAGAGAGTGTCAGCTTTTCAGATGAGAGCTGCACTTCAAATGTAGGTCAACAGAAGGTAAGACTGTATAGGAGGACCACCACTAAGAAATGAAAGCAGACTGGGTTTTATTCATTGGGAATGCCAGGTAAATATAAATATCATGTGAAAATATAGAAAATAATGAAAGGAGCATTGAAAGTTTGTGGACTTCAAGCAACAGAATTGCTTATACAGAGATGTTTCACCAGTAATGTCTATTCTATTAAAATGTGTAGCTAGCTACCTTTTTTAATCCTTTTTAATAGTCTGTGTCATTCAAACATCTTTTTCGCTGATCTCAGAGAGCTTAGTTCCTATTGAACAGCAGCATAGAAAAGAGGCTGGCTGCTCTAGCAAATATGAAAAATATTGTCCCTTTCCCCAGGAAAAATTGCAAAATGAGAAGGATTTTCATCAGCTTCCACCTAGAAACAAGTGCTGGAAGTTAACTTGCATATTCTACTTCATTTCTTTAAGCTAATGAATCAAGGAACTAAGGACATAATAATTTAAAAGTCTTAAAAGCTAGCTAATTAAAGGGACAGCATGTCCTGTAATAGTACAACAGTAGGATGACTCTGACATGTTTCTGGACACCCACATATTTTATTTCTACACTGGACACAAGCAGGTAAATAAATATTGCATGGGGTCAAAAACTTAATGATACTGGTTCACATCTGGTCTACAGCCTCCCTGATTAACTCCAAATATCATTATACACCATATTTCCATGTATTATAAGGAGTCAACAGTACTTTTCCCATTGTTTTCATTTTTCAATTCAGTGCTATAACCTGAGCAAATACGGCCTCTCAATGTATATCTACTACAGTAGAAATTTAAAAAACACACAGATGTCCTACCTCCGAATGACACACAGAAATACATTGTACTGATTTAAGTACATTCTATTAAGTTCAAGTTCTCTTCCTTATTATATTGCACTCACCCATACTGATCTGCTGACCATAAGGTATAATATGGCTAAGGCAAAATCATTAGGAAATAGCCTTGGCAGTGCTTTAAAGGGGGCATTGGGTCCATATCCTTGTCCACAGCCAGAAGCAAAAATATCTGAACCATTCTGAGTTGCATGTCTAACCTCTTGCATCCTCCTAATGGTCCAGAGCTTCCCCAGACAGTCTATCCCTTTGCTTCACATATTACAACCAGTAACTCACTCTATTGATTAACTCAAACTCTCCCCACTACAATGTAAGACACAATGAGGAAAATGGCAGCTACACTGGATAAGCATTAAATGTGAGTGCTTAGCTGAGATATCATTTAGGCAGTCTTAGGTTCATAAATTCAAGTTGTACACTCACCATGTGTCACTCCTACTGCAGATTTGAAGGCTTCTTGTATACTTGCCAGCCTGCACTTGCCTGGAAAAACAAAAAAATTTAAAAATATTAAGATAATGCATTCCTGAGAATCTACTAAAGTAATAATTCTAATTGTTCAATAGTAAAACAGTACTAAAAGTTTATGGTCCAGACATAACCTTCCTCTCAGCTCACCATGAACTTCAATGCATTGTGCAAACTGAAAACAGGTCACAAAAAAGGGTTTTTCATTTAGAAATTTTTAGAGGAGCAGCTCAGAATCAAATGAATCTGCTTAGACTCCAAATGCTGCTGAACAGATGCTGGGAGAGACGCCTCGCACCAGTGTTTCTGTAAAGTCTGTTGACAACTAGCATGTTTTTCCATGTGAGAAGGAACAATCAAATCCAGAAGGTGTTTATCGCTTCCCTTTGGGAAGAACTAATTTAAATCATCATGGACAGTGCAAACTGGCAGCCCAAAAAGAACTTAAGCCCCAAAATTTTAGCCAAAAGAACAACAAAAGAAATTGATATGCAGTCAGAACTTGGATTTTGCTTGGGAAAAAAAATGTAGCTAACACTGATTCTGGCAGTTTTATTAAGTGTTTTATACTAAAAACAGTGAAATTTTTGCAGGTACAAGACATTTGTGTATACAGTTGTACAATTGTTGGCAGCATTTTTTGTTGTTTTTAAAACAAAATTAGATTTACTACTATTCCCAGACAAGTTCTTGTATGAGCTGTAAGGCAACGAGGCTTTCAGTGTGGAAACATAAAACCACCTATAACTTTGTATGTAGCAACTTTAATCCACACAAAGCCAAAAATCAATTTTTAATTAGTGAAATAGCCTGAGAAATCATGTTCTTATACAATATTTGTGATCCTGTGGAAGTTAAGAGCAAAGAAACCATTGACTTTAAAGTAAATAAGGTTGAACTTGACATTCTCAGGCCCTTTCCCAACTAACTTATTTAAGGCTTGGTCTCAATGAGCCAAAAACTCAATGGACTTTTACATTGTCATGTTTACTCAGCTGAATGGGTGTGATAGGATTGAAAAACACTGTTTAGGAGCAGGCTAGAAAACATAAAGCCACATTAGCTGAGCAAACTTAAGAGAAGACTATTTAATCATATTCAATTCATGCAATTTTGCTCACAAGGTTGAAGGACAGACTCCTATTTGCTTACAAAGATATACCCTAACTGTTTAACAGTGGCATGTCGTGTTAGTTCATTGGAAAAGAGAGTAACAGAAAGACAACATGGAAAGCTATGACATGTATTGCATCCAGAATGCTATTCTAGCCTGTTATAGAGCCATAGATTTTTTTTCATCAGCACTTCACAGTGCACAGCAAAAGACAGGCTGTGATGAATAAAGGAGTCTATGGGCTATTTATAATCTTGGTTAAAGACTGAATTTCCTGCACTTCTAAAACTATAAATATTACTTCACGCCAAGTTAGTGGACTATCTTTATATCTCCATTTTGGATCAGGAGTTTAAAGAGTAGCAATATGACAAAAAGTAATATTTTAAGATACAAATAAGAAGAAATTTAGTAAAAAAAGTAGCAGTAATATTCCCCAGCAGGCAACAATGTTCTTCTATTTACGTTTAAACACCCAGCAATTTTTGCAGGAAAAGCTACCTGATTTAGAGGAGAAAGCACCTGTAAGGAAAAAGGAAAGCTCTTTTCCAGAAGATGTATTTTAGGTAATTCGGACTAAATTTTAAAAAATGGTGGAAAAGCAAACAAAGCGAAGACTGGCTCCTACAGTTTATCTGGATCTGCATGTGTCCTCTGCCAGCTGAACTCACTCAGAATACTCCTTTGCAAAGGAAAAAATACTTATCTCCAACTTTCTCTAACCTTTCTTCTAACCAACTTCCTCCAATTTTCTTAAGTATAGAAAAGAGTAAGCAAAAGCTCTGAAAAAGAGCATGTTTCAGTAACTAAGACACTGTAAGGAAAGGATCAGCACTGGTCCTAGAAGCCTGAGCAATTAAGCCATTTCATTTCTCTACTGATGCAGAAGGCAGAGTACACCACAGATAAGAGGCAGGGATCAATACTGAGCTCATGTTGGAACATACTGAAACCACAATAACAAGCCCACATACATATGGATGCTAAATGAAGGGTGTCTGGTAAGAACTTTGTCTGTTTACCCATCCACTTGGAGACTGGATAGAATGCAAATAAACCTTTATGGGCAGTAAATGGAGTGGGCGGGGGGGGGAAGCTTAAAACCATAACATTCAAGTTCCAGACTACAAGATACCTTTGGTAAAGAAGAAAAAAAAACCTACTTTATTTTAAGACACATTGAAGTTCAGGTTCAAATTAAAGGTTCTTTGGAAAAGAAAAAACTCATGAAAAAGCCAGGCAAAACAGTCTCTCCTGTATTTCTGTGACTGAAATCTAAGGTTATGCCTTTGGAATATACAGAGGAGAAAAAGACTGTATAAAAACTGCAAAACCACAAAAAGGAGAAATTACAGTGCTATTGCAAAACAATCAGCACAGTGGTGTTGTTTTGCTTTTGGTTTGGTTTTTGCTGGGTTTTGAGTGTTTGTTGGGTTTTTTTACAACAAACCCTCTGATGTTCCTAGTATGCATTACCATCAGAGATGTGATATTGGGAACACTGAAGGACTATGAATGTACTAATGTATCAGAAAATCCTGCCCCAATCTTTGCCCTCCATTTCCAATATCTTTTAGAGAAAAGTGGGAACAAGTCCACAAAGGATTAACGTTAGCATTTGGATTATTTTCTCTACTTATAATTATCCGATCAAAAATAAGAAATTTTAAAAAGCAGGGCAAGAGGTCCAATAGAAAAGGAATCATCTCCCTTTCCAATCTCAAAGAAGATAAATTTTAAGAAATAAGTGAAAATCTGTAGAAAAGGCAATCTGGCTCTTAAAGTGAAGGGACACAGCTCTATCCCCTAGAGTCAATGAAGACTGTGGTCAAGCCACACTGAGTTGAGCTGCCTAAGGCTTTATCCCCAGCTTTGCTACAGACATTTGTGGATGGTTGCCAAGGCAATTATTTCATCTATCAATTCCTACTTATAATTCAGGCTATTCAATAGAGTCTGCTACAGGAAAGTTTTAAGTCCTATGTTGCAACAACGAACTTGCAGCAGTTGAAGAGCTGAAGTGAGAGATGGATAAGGGCTAGGGTTTAGAAGGCTGTTTAAAAAAAAAAAAAAAAGAAAAAGGAAAATTTAACTCTAAGGTAACAAATATTCTATGGCAGTTAAAACAGGGAACAGCAGAACTACTTAAATTACAATTACATTTAAAAAGAAGGTATTTGTTTATCCTGTCTTGGTTCAAAGTAACACAAATTAAAAAAAATTAATTTTTATATGGGCTTTTGTACAAGGATGCATTTAATTTTTTTTTTTTCCAGAATAACAGGGAATGCTGCCTTGTACTCTGGTTACACCAGCGTCTAAAAGAGTCAGTTTATTATGTTAACTATTCTAATATTGAATCAATGTTCCCCACAAGACCTAACATGGCATGACTTCTCTCTGTCATTATATATCTAAACCATCAATGTGGCAACTCACACAGCCAGTACAACGGTATCACTTTGTGAGAAGCACCCTCAGTTTTGCAGCACATAAATATTTTTGGTCCATCACCACTCATGGCAAGAAGCCATCTTCCAGATGTTCATGGTTCCTTATAATCCATTGGTCACAATTCATTCTATTTCAGGGAAACAGAGAAGCTTGACTTCACAAAGCATCATATAATGATTGCTATTAAATGATACTGAAAAAGTACTTCTTATTTTCATCTTTAAAAGATGTGAATAAAACACAGGGAGTGGGATCAGGGAGAACATGATTCTTGTGCCAGGAAGGGGCAATTCAGAAGACAGTGATGTATAATACACCCTAGAGACTAGTTTTCCTCAGAGCCCTCACAAAACAAGCAGACCTATAAGTCTAACTTTGTTCAGGAATATATGCATTATCACGTCTTGACATGGTTTAGCATAACAAATTAAGACAGCAGAGGAGATACAAAACTACGCAAACATGTACCATCATCAGTGAGAATAATTACATTATTTCAAGCTTTAATGTGACAATTCCTATTATAGCAGTCTTTAAACAATTGCTAATAACATTTTATGTTTCATTCGATCCTGCGTTACGTGTTTCCTAAAGTATATGATACTTTTCAGGTAACAGCCCTTAAGATCTAAGCTGGGGTTTCTAAGTTATGTGCTTAGCAGTTCCATTCCTCCTTGGGATCTATGTCTCTTCAATAACAGTAAAAACAAGAAAACAATTCTCTCCTTTATGAACTTTCAAAGTTAAATATATATGAACTGAAGTAATTAAGAGTATATTACACAGTCTCTGTACATCACACAATTCATCAGCAGAAAAGCTCTTTTGTTTCCATAACTTTAAAGACTGCCAACTCCATCATCTCCTTTTCGGTTGCTTGTTAAACAACCTCCAATACCACATCTGTAAAAGATACAGTAGTACTGTACTGCATGGGGAAAATATAAGATGTTCCCTTCAAAATTAGCTGAAGCTGCATGAAGTAAACAATATTTATTTTTTTTTAAATCTATAAATAGACATCAGGCTAATAGTTATTACATTCAATAATTTAGCATGATATGCATGACAGCTTCGACCTCCAAAATAATTTAGCGCCTTGAGCTGAGATTAAATGCAGAACATTAATTTTTCCCTCTGGTTGTCAAGCCAACCAAGAGGCCCGTCAAATCTATTTAAATTAAGCCTGCATCATGTAATGATATTAAAGGGGATAAAATATTAATATGGGTCTGTGATAGAACATTGGACAAAATAGCTGCAGTAAGGCAGCTTTAATTTACTACACCAACAATCTGTCTTTATGCTGAAAACATGATTTAAAGGTCTTAAGGAATACACATTTGAGTTTATACGATATATTCATTTATAAAATGTTACTGATTTTGAATTGTTGAGAATATTTAGCAGTATTATGTAGAAGAAAAAAAGTTATGGTTTCCAATGTAATCCTACTGATGGAGGGAAAAAATAATATTGGATCAAAGTCATGATGTGTGTGTGTGTGTGTCCCATAAGCAGATGTTATTTCAGCAATAGCAGTATGGCTGCATCCATTTATCGCCAGAAATGAATTTTCTTCCTTTAACTAAAGGATGATAAATGTCATTCAAAACTTCAATATTTCATAATATAAAATTGGATTGAAAGGGTAGGTAGACTCCCAGACCAAAGATAAACAACTCTAAATATTTAGGCTAAAGGTACTTTATGAGAACAGTAAGGTTGCTGTTGTCATTACAGAACTACTCAGAGAAAGAATAGTAAAATAGAACAAAATAAAACAAGTCTGTGCAGCTTCCCATTTAGAAAAAAACAAAAAAAAAAACAAAAAAAAACCACCCCACCCTAAACCCTGCAGATTTAGACATGTTTAACTTGCACGATAAATGGGATTGGTCATGCTTACAAACAATACCAAAGCATCCAGAATATATTTTATATCACATTCTTCTACTCCATTGCAGTTACTTTTATTTTTAACTTTCCAGATCATTTACTTTTCTAACATTTGGGATCCCAACAAGAATGCAGATTTGAAAATATATCCTGTGTCAGCTAAATTCAGAAACAATCCAGCACACTGCCAATTTGCAAAGGTATTGCTGATAGGTGTCAAAAACCGGATCAAGGCCCAAGTTCACTTTATTAGGAATAAATATATTTTATTAATGTTTCTTCATACGATGGTGTGCCTCTGCAAAATCTTATTTCCTAGAAGAAGTGAAAAATTAAACAGTAAAGTCCTGATCTTAGTGCACTTTATCACTAATGCATTGCAGTCCATGTAATCAAGCATATGTGCACAACTGCAATACAGTCATACATCTCATAAAAATAAGAAATTCACATCAAAGGAAAACCCAAAAAAAAACCCAACAACCCAACCAGAAAAGGGCAAATGACAAAAGGATGTATAGAATGCTTTGTATAAAACATGGCTTGGCTCTGCACAGCAGGTAAGGAAAAGGTTGAGATTTATCAAGGCAGAGGTGGGCACAAGCGAATGTTAGCGTGGGGTTTGAAGTATTTGTAACATAGCTCCAAGTTATCTCCCAAACATGAACTTTCTTGCCTATCAACACTGTTAATTGCATTAAACTGAAAGTCAGTAACTCTAGGAGACTAAAACATCGGGCTGCTGAGTATTCCTTAAACACACATTCAATGCAAGCTCATTCAGCCTTGGCACATTACAGGCTGAGAACTGATGGATGAGAAAGCTCAGGGTAAGCTGCATATCTGATAAATTGTCTGCCTAAATGGCTGCTGTAGAATAACCCCAATAAGTATTTCACTAGAAATGCCATAATCTGTATCAGTTCTCATACCAGCCTTTTTTTTTTTTTTCCTTTTTTAGCGTTCATCCATACTGCCCAGAACATGTGGCATTCATATGCCACAGCCATGCCACAAACTCTGCAACAAACCCTTTCTCACACACAGGAAGGACATAAGGTAAATTGTCATGAACAAGGAATTTATTTATGCCTGAGCTGACAGCTTTAATCTAAACTATAATTTCTTCCAAATGAGGTCTAGACTGTACTAACCTTCATGCTGCAAGACCAAAGCAGTTACAACTTTGACTCCCATGTTCCTCTGATGAAGGAAAGGCTTGACACTGTTATATTTTGGAAAGTATTGGTTTGCTAGAAAACTAAGCACTCCCCACTGTTTCATGGGACAGAGAGGGCACAGGTCATAATTCACTAAAGGATCCTCCTTCAAGTTAGAATTGAGCATTTTAGCAGAAGACACATTGCTAGTTAGAGAGTAGAGTGAAACTAAATAACCTGAATCTATTTTTCAAAGTAATTGTTCCCATTTCAAGGCTGGTGAAACTGATAAATATTGAGCAATGTGTAAAAAACACAGAAATTTTATAAAGGTCAGAGATGTTGGGACTTGTCACTTGTTTGCTGACAACATTGGATTGGGGTTTTCTTGTAAGCTCACTGCCCTATCTTTTTGTCCACCTATCCAGCTATATTTCACATATTGGTACTTTTGTAGCACTTAACATCTTTCACAAATTAAAATTAAGTCCACTGTGAAACATAAAAGGTGCTATGTGCGTGTAGTGTCAGATATGCATAAGTAAATAAAACTAAAAGAAAATAAGTAAAAGGGAAGGAATGTAGAGGATACCGAGGAAAACTATCCATATCACAACAGAAATGTCCAGAAAGAAAGAAAAAAAAAATTAAAAAAACAAACAAAAACACCCCAAAAAAAACAAAAACAAAAACAAAAAAACAATAAAAGTACCAAATGCAAATATTTCAAATATTTTTAAGCTTTCACATACTAAGTTTAGGGCAGAGGAAAGACACATGAAGGACAATACTCACCACAGAATGACCTCAACCTCCTCCAAATATTTACTTACCCTCATGCTGAGGCAGAATCTGTTCCATCAATATTTTTAACACTATATGACCCTACGTTACACGTTTTAACTCCTGTGTAAAGACCACAACACCTAAATAGAAAATAAACAAACAAACAAAAAACAGAGAACTATTTGCTTGTCAATTTGACTTCATTGCTAACCAGTAGGTGGGAAGGATACTCCCAATTTTTTGGGAAGTTATATTTAGCAATTTTTACACTGTGAGAATGTTCAACATTCTGCTTTCACTGAGCTTACATTTGAACATCAGCACTTGACCACTCTGAGGGCTCACCAATCCCAATACCATGCAAGAGGAGCACAAAGCTGACCAGTGTTTTCCAGCACATCTCAGTTTGCCCCCAGAGAGAGTGCCAAGCTGTGTGCCTGAAAGCCACCAAAATAGGACTGGAAGAACTGAACCACAAGTTGCAACACACAGCAGTAAATTATCTGATGAAAGATTATTTGTTTAGTCTCAAAGCTTAGCAGATTCTTGAGTTTACATTTTTATAACAAACTACTGCAGTGTTCAGTCTTGCAACATTTACAGAAAACACAGAATTTTTATCTGCACCTTCTTTTGGAAGGAGTGAAATGGGTCTTGATATGCTTTATATCCTGGATGATTTCTGAGCATTTTAGTTTGTCTATTCAGGTGTGATGCCAGGTTTATCATTAGGGCACCTCCACACATTAAGAGCGTTATTGACATGTTGCTATTGCTTTTTTCCTTAGAAGACAAGAGTGCAGACTTAGAATTACTTTTTATTAGACACTGACACCAGAAAAACTAAAGAGAAGTGAGTTTTATACTAGGATCTTAGAGGCAGTGGATCTGCAGCTGTCCACGATTGTGTCAGCAATAAAGCCCATCAACTGTCCTCTTATGAGATTGGATGTTTTTGTCATGATCTATTGCAGAATTTAATGTCAGTTGGAAACCACATCAAAGCAGTGCCTCCTTGGACACATTGCTACTAGGTGCTTTGAAGAGAAGAATCAGAACACTGAATATGACCCCATGTCAGAGGGGTGCCTGGGACAATATCTTCAGGCAAAGAGCTCAAATCATTATAAAACACCAAAGGAAACAACTGCTGCAATTCAAACAGCTGAAATTTTTCTGAGCATACCTGAAAGCAACAGCCATACTATAGCATGACAGATTATCATTACTCTTTGTTCTATTCTTCCCTTCAATATGAAGTTAAATACCAAGAGACTTGGAGCTGGCAGAAAGCCAAGACCAACTTCAATGGTGGCAGCTAAGAGCATATCACTTGGATTCCAACAAGGCCAGCAATGATAATCTGTCCTGTGGAGGAGATGAGCATAAAATCAGAAGATTTCCCTATTCTGAAGGCAGAATGAAAGGGAGAAAGTAAATAATATCTTCGTCTGTAACTTGAAGTAGCATCACCAAATGTAAATAGTCTTTATCCTTTAATTTACCCCACACACATAATTCCAGGGTAAGGAAAGAACAAAACACAGGTAAGCACATTAAAATGCTTCTGTGTCTAACAAAGCAAATTAAACACCCTGTGTCACTTTTATAAATTTTTACTATGTAATTGTCCTAGAATATCAAGCTTTATTAAATACTGTTCAGGTTCCTGGAACAAAGTCTCTACATTGGAGAAGTAGAAGGGTCTGAAACAAAAGTACTAAAGAAGAAGAATGGCAATAAGAGAGGGCAGTAGACACAAACAAACCAGAACAGCACTCCACATGCAGAGACATGACTTGCTTCTAGTGAATCCTCTGTTTTTCTGACAACAAATAATAATCAAAACTGAATTTCCAAACTGCACTTCTTGAGGCTGATGCACAGTGGCTGATCAGTTTCTAAATATCTCCCTTAGGCCCTGATTCACCAAGCAATTTCAAATTCCACAAGGTATTAATCAAGGAATTATTCCAATAGCATTTTAACACTAAATATCTTTGGAAAAGGTCAGCGACAGATATCAAGTTATTCTAGTTGTCACAATTTCATAATGTCACCACTATAAAACTGGAGTCAGTTATTTATGAGTCTCAAGTGAGTGCATTCCCCAGACATACTATCAAAAGGATTATAGCATATATAACAGTAAAGAAAGGATGGCTAACCACCCCTTGTCCCTAAAATGGGGAACAATAGCTATTGAATACAGGGACTTTTAAACTCCCTTTTAATTTTACTTTTAGTGCAGCAGAAAAGGTCTACCTACTCCATATTTTAGAAAAACTCAAGATCTACTGTTGTCCACACTAGTCTTTACATACTTAGATATCATTTATGCTATTCCCACAGTATAACTAATTTATACTATTGTAAGCTTTGAGGACCACAAATTCAGATATTTTGAGTTAGTTGTGCTCTTGAGGTTTTCAGTAAGACACCTGTTGGACCAAATACAAGTTATGGAGTCTTGGGTAGGACAGAGATGATGTTTCATGTTAACTTATTAATTGATTACAATACTCTGAAGCATTAGGAATTTTGGATCTCATTCCCAAATGGAAAAAAAACTGCTCTACTTCCATTTCTGTACAGACAGTAGTAGAAAATAGAAATGGTACACTTTGAAACCTCCCCTATATATAGCGCTTCACTCAGAGATACATCACAAAGGTTTTGTAGAAAACATACTCCTTTTCTCCCACTTTGCATATAGATTTCTTAATTTCAGTATTACTGAGCCAAGCAATTTTGTCCTCAAAATTACCTTAAATACAATAGCCAGATATCACATATGTGGATAATTTCATTCATAAGGTGTTTTCCCATGGCTCACTACTTGCAACTGATTGGGACCATCTACTAAGCGATTCCACTCTGTAGACCCCATATATTACATTTTCAGTTCACACATTTCTTTAATGAGACATTAATATGCTTTGGCTAAAGTATGCAGTAAATGAAACCCAGATTTTCAAGCATTTCACCTTCAGAATACTGTATACTCATTTGGTGTCTGTGGAAAAGCAGTGCTGCTTTTGATGCCCTTAAAATAGCAGATCCATCAAAGTAAAGACTTTTACAAAAGTAAAACCTCCAAATTGCTTTCCTGACAAAAAATCCTTTATTTCATCTAACATTCTGCTTTCAATGCAAAGGCAGAAGATCATCTCTTTCATTTTGTACTTTTTTTAAGTGAGTTATTCAGCTTTGTTTGTAAAACAATTAAAATCAGGAAGGGTTTTACATCTGTTGCAAC
The DNA here is from genome assembly GCA_013400915.1 of Pardalotus punctatus. NCBI lineage: Eukaryota > Metazoa > Chordata > Aves > Passeriformes > Pardalotidae > Pardalotus > Pardalotus punctatus. The sequence goes on along the minus strand of VZTX01012858.1, from coordinate 402,338 downwards.
TGATGAGTTAAGCAGCACAGTTATACCACGTTATGAATATTAAATGTAATCAATTTGCCCAAGGAAAAAAAACAAACAAACAAAAAAAAAA